>JAZGTJ010018953.1:0-11159 GCA_036877575.1 Botia almorhae | reverse complement strand
CACACACCTGAACATTGGGGGTGTCTACAGTACTGTTTCTCAACCCTGTTCCTGGAGTTACATTAACTTTACACACTCGATGTGTACTTCATCTGACACACCCCTTTCAGGTCTTGAAGTTATCTATACATAAATCACTCTATTCCTGCACTTCTGGTTAGATGCTAACTGTGTTTCATTAGCTCTGTACTTGTACTCGGCATAATGACAATAAAGTTGAATCTAGTCTAATCGAATGTTCTAATGCATTCGGTCCGTATGCAATGATAGGATGTCTACTAATCTGTGCAACTCTATGCATTCATGTGTATTGTAGGAGGCGTGGCTTTGAAGAGTGCTCTGAAGCCTCTCTACTACCTAACTGCCTACCCTAACTTTAACAGAACCATTCATGGGCACTTAGAAAAAATACAAGTTCCATGTTTCTGCTTTTAAACTCTCCAGCCCTCTGGCCAGCGAAGCATTCATTATAAGCACACTAGGCTACTGTAAACTTGTCTTCGGATCATTTTTACTAATGGAGGGACATAAAAATGACTGTCTGTGGTAATCGACCACATCCTACAGACGCTGTCCATAGAGCTTCAGTTATAAATAACCCGGAATATTCCTTTAATTCCAGCTCAAGGTTTTGTTGCTCCTCTAATCTTCCCGTGTCTGTGTTCTCTCAGCGGTGAGCTAACAGAAGCCCAAGCTAAAAGGCTAGCAATATCCTGACTGAAGTTGCCCTTCAGCCCCCCAGGCCTGTAATATTTATGACATGAGAGTCATCCACTGCTTGTGAGGCAATAACTTCAAGAAAATATGACAGGGTGACAGCAGGCGTGCTTGTGTTTGTGTGGTAAGAGTCTTAAAATGCTTTAAAGCAGAAATAAGGGTCAGTTCAGTAATAAGGACACTGGATTAACTGTAAACCTGTTTCAAGTTGAAGAAACACAGGAAAAATGACACAGGGATGCAATAATGGAGTCTAGGAACGTTCTTGTCTTTAGATTGTAGTGGCCTCGCTCATACCCTTCCAAACACTGTGTCTTTTCTGAGCACTCTCACAATGGTGCTAGTCTCCATCTCAACGGGCCGTAAATGTCAGAAACGCAATGCTACTAGTAAGTTAAAAATGAGAAATGTTTCCAAGAGCGAGGCTGTGGCGCTCACTGTACTGTATTGTACAGTACAGGCAACAAAACGTACAGTACATGCAGAAGACAAAGCAGACTGCTTGACTTTCACACTGCTTGACTTTTGACACTTTTCATACACATCTCAAAAACAAGGCAACAAAAAACAGCAACGACCAATGTCAGCAATGTCAGTATCAGCTTTTGACTGTAGGCCAGTGACAGGCTTAGGTTAAATAATAGGGCAATAAAACAAACACACTTTAAAAGCCACGTTTTGTTTGTCTGTTGTATTCAATGCATTCGTCTGTGTCTCTGCAAATATAGATATATACAGGAAATTACCAGTAAAAAAACAGAGCCAACATCACCCACGAACACCCACATCCATTTACCAAACAATCCACTCGTATATGTATAGCTGCACATTTCTGCCAACCCACTCTCACGCTGTAAAATAAGACCCTGTTACCATTGGCAGCAAATATACCAGAACACTGTGTAACCTATAGGCAGTAAACTAGAGACTAATTCCAGCCATTACTGACAACGCCAGAAACCATGCCAGCCCCTGAGAGAGAGAGGGAGAGAGAGAGAGAGTGAGTGAGAGAAAGAAAGAAAGAGAGAGAAGAGATAGAGATGGAGAAAGAGGAGGAAAGAGAGGGGAAGAAGAAAGAGAGATAGAAAGAGGAGGAAAAAGAGGGGGAGAAGGAGGAGAGAGGGGCGAGAGACGGGGGAAATGAATGAATAAGGATTTATAGCTGCCATCATTCTGTTGCAGCTATGTTTCCTGTTCTGTTTAGAGAGAGGAAAGGAAAGCTGGTTGATCTTCCTGTGTGTGGTGTGTGTGTGTGTGTGGTGTGTGTGGTGTGTTTGGTGTGTGTGTGTGTGTGTAGTGTGTTTGGTGTGTGTGTGTAGTGTGTTTGGTGTGTGTGTGTGGTGTGTTTGGTGTGTGTGTGTGTGTGTGTGTGGTGTTTGAGGATTCCAGGAAGTGATGAGGTGGGGGCACAGTGAGCCTGTTTCTGCCCTGGCAATGATCAACAAGGGCTAATAAAACCCTCCTCCTTCTCCACATTTCACTCTGTCTCTCTCCTGCTCTCCTGCAGTGATTGTTTCCCCTCATAAAGCACTACTAGCATGTTGAAAAGAACAGCATGGCTGGTTTCCAGCATATGTGTTGTTTTGAAGGCTGCTCTTCAGCATGAGACACTGATGGGCTGTTTTCCCCTGTAGGCTTCTTAACTAGCTTAACCAGCAATATTTACTCAAATATCTTATGCAGAAAGATTATTTAGATTAACCAGCTTCTCCAGCTACAGTGGTTACAAAAACTATTTGAACCTTAAGTCATTGTATTCGATTTCATGCAAACAAAAGATAAACTTGTCCAGAATGAAGGATGTATATACATTAATATAAGTGAAGGTACTGTAACATCTAAGTTAATGCTACTGCACTTTATACATATGTCAAAGCTGGAATCCTTAACTTTTGCCTCTCTGTCGCCATCGCTGTTTGAAACATAAAATTGCAGGTTACTTTACATACTTTTCTTTACCTATGTTGCAGTCAAAAGAAGGCAAACTGACATTTCCTGGGAAATTGGACCCGACAGCTCAACGTTTTGAATTGAGATTAGGCAAAGAGATCGTGTTGAACACTGAGCTGTGATGTACTTGCTCAATAAGTGACTTCTTTATTTTTAATTTTAAAAAAAAGGTAAGTATTGCAGCTTTCGAAATCACCTTGGGACTAGCTGGTTACAAGTAATTGCAAAAATGGTTTTAAGTTACTCTGAGAAAAGGTCTAGCATCATTTGTTTACACATACGTTGTCATTAAATTCAGCGAAGTTCATACATTTTCATACAAGTTCATACAAAAAGTGGCCAAAACAGTTTTATCGCTTATTGATGGGTAAGACTAACGTCGACGTATTAGCAAACCAGCAAGGAAGTTCGTGCAGGTTTAATCTGGTGTTTTTGCCAGTGTGATGTCATGTATTTTCAAGTACTGCCGTGGTAACAGAAACAGCACCGCAAGTGTTAACCAGATGCTGTCAAACCTGAAAGTGACCATGCACAATTTTCCTAAAATTACAACGTATCTAAGTGTGCACTCTGACGTGGTACTTACTTATCCTTTCTGAAGTGATCTCTGTTAGCCTCAACAATAACGCTAGCTGACACCAAGCGCCTTCTGCGATCTATGAAATCAAATCACTGCTTAAAGATACACGAGCTGAAGTTAAATACAGAGTGTGAACAATAAAGTAAGAGTTCAGGTCCAGAGACACCATGGCGAGGAACAAAAGATTACATTCAACAGAGTTCAGCCCATAAAACTGCTTTAATACCCTTAAATCAGCAACCAGGCTGTCACAGGACACTAATCGTGTGTTTAAACCAGCCGTGTTTGATCCAGAGGGCCACGGCAGGTACAGACATACTTGTGTGTGGTTCTGTTGCTTTCCAATTGTCTGGCCTTAGTTGTTTAGTGGTTAACGGAACATGTCATAAGAATAACATTTTTGAAATAAAATCATGTTTTGAGACAGACAGACAGACAGACAGACAGACGGTTTGTGGTAAACATGCGGTGACAAATTAAACCCACCAATGCTGCCTCAGTCAACAGGCTCAGAAGATGCCCTGCTCTAGATTAAAGACGTTAAGATCGGATAAACTGCTCTACTCTACAAAGACAGGCAGGCAGGCAGACAGACAGAACCACGCAACCCAATATAGCTGTGGAAGTTTCATATCACTTGTATGACTCACAAATCCATATTTCATATTCATTCATTTAAATATTTATTTATTAAGAGTAAGCAGTATAATGCACAATCAGCGGAGATATAAGCGGGACTCGACCGAAAACTGCTTAAAATAAAGATGCAAGATTTCTCCCCTTTATTAATCCTCTGTAAGGAAATTCGTTTGCAGCAGCAGCCAAACATTAGCCCACAAAACAAAATACACCTGCAAGCATGTACTGCGAGAAAGATGAAAATACTGTAACTACCATAAATACTGTAAAATACTGTTCAGAACTTTCCTGCTTGAAGAAATTGTATCACACCTGTTTTGACCTTCTGCAACTTCCTGAAAACACAAGCAAATATGACTACTGTACAATGCTTGGCCTATTCCTCAGTAGAAACAGAATCATAAGTTAAATATGCACACACATGCACAGGATTGTGGGTAATCGTAGAAAGCTGTATATAATGCTGCAATAAACAACAGGACTAGTACACAGAATGTAACACACACTGGACCATCTTAATGCTTCCTCCAGTACCTGTGGATACTGTATGATAGGCAACATTTTAAGGTTTTAGACACAGTCCATAAAAGCTGTGAGCAACTGTGCTTTGTATTATATGCTAAATGTTATAAAATACAAACTATATAATCAAACAAGTCAAACTTCCGCCGTTTATTGCTGTGTGTGTCTGTAAATCTCTCTGTCAAACCCTGCAATACAACTGTGTCTTTTCAAGCGCTAATCTGTCTCTTTCTCTGCGCTTCTCGCTCCGCCGCAGGTAACGTGTGCTCTATAATCTGTGTATAAATGACTGACAGATCGGCCTCTATCTTCCTCCCCGCACTGTGTTCTTATGTACTAACCAGAGCCCAGAGGGCAAACTGCTAATGAACCAGTCAAGTTCAAATAAAGAGAAGAATGTCAAGGCACTGCTTGCCAGTAATTACTAAATGTGTGTGTCTCTGTGTGTGTGTGTGTGAGAGAGAGAGAGAGAGCTTAAACAAGCTACAACCTGTTGCACCCATGTAATTACAAGCGTGAGATTGAGAGCACTTGTTCTTTAAGCTTTAACGATAGACACACATACACACACACACACACACACACACACACACACAACTGTTAGCGCGTCTAAACCTTGACGGGGCTCAAGGTCTCATCCTGGCGCCTAGAAAAGCTGCTATTGAGAAGAAACACTAACGCAAACACTAGGTGAGATGTTTACCACTTATAAACAAGGACTGTGCTGGTACAACGCAACAGTGATGGTATCAGATACTCAATCTTTGTTGTACTGAAATGGTATTTGTGTGGTATTCCAAGGTACTTTCAAGAATACCATGGTACTGAAGCACGTTCGAACAACTGGTAGCATCATGGAACATGTTCAAAATACCATGGTACTACTACAGAACAACTGGTACTTTTTTGGCATGCGAGAATTTGGGGCTATATGGTTCCATAAAGAACTTTTAACATCTGTAGAATCTCAAAACTTTCTTTGAGATTCACAAAAGGTTCTTTGTAATGGAAAAAGGCTCTTTAGACTATAAAAAGTACCTTGGCCTGAATGGCTCTTTCAGGGACCAAAAATGGTTCTTCTTTGGCATGGCCATAAAGAACCATTTAAGAACCTTTTTTAAGAGTGTGAACAAAAACAGAAAGATCACAGCTCTAGCTGAGCTTTCCGTGCTATGAGAACGATTATGAAAACAAAGCAGGAGCTCAAAAGGAAACAGGAAACTAGTTGCTCTTGAACTTCGGTGTAATTTTTTTTCTTTGAATGAGTTTGTTTGCTTAGTCAAAGTCGGTGGAGTGCGGCCGTCCTACTTCCTACCCAGAGTCATATTCATGCCCACTGTAAGGGCGAAACTGACTTGATTCAGTCTAAAAAATGTTCTCCCACGATATCATGTAACAGTTTGAATACAGTCATGAGTCATCAGCTGTATAAAGTACTGTGCACTGGTACCATGATTCAACTGGTAATGCATGAGCGATGCAAATCAACACTGGTAACATATAGTACTCAAACACATAAGGTGTAACATGTACTTTGAATATAACGCAAGTTCATTTACATAAAAGTGTCTGCCAAATGCGTAAATGTAACTAAATGTATAAAGCTATGGAATTCCCACTGTACATGTCCAAATACCAAACAACATGGTATTATCACGATTAATGTTTAACACTGTGCGTACAGATGTACAGATAAAGCAATTCATTTATCTTAGATAAAGTTATTAATCTTATGAATAACAGTGGTGATATCATGATACGGTGATATCTTGGTGATATCCCCATTACATTGACATCCAAAGGTACCAAGGTAAAACCACGGTACAGTGATTATAACACTTTCTTACACTGTAGTACTGTTAGATTACTGTAATGATATGCATGATATTATACTGTCAAAGAAGTATGATACAAATGTATCAACAATTGTTCTAACAGAAATGTATCATCTTCAAAAAGAAAACAAAGGATTTTTCCCCAAACAATTACGGACTTATTATAGAACAACAATCCCTCTCAATCATTACTTATGATCCACTAAAAGTGTGTGTTGGTGTTTCTGTCTACAGAAACATCATCCTCCGTCTGTATGTCTTTTTTGTTATGTTTCTGGTACTCGGGACGTAACTAGGAAGAAACCTTTGGCCAGTGGTTGCGTAGCCCTCAGCCAATAACAACACGCAGGTGAGAGGCAGGGGGCGTGTGCTCCTGGCAGTGTTCCACCCGAGAGGAGGGGCTAAGTTTAAATGTTGTGTTTACAAACAGTAAGTGAAAATCCTGCACAGTGCACATTTAATAAGCTATGAAAACACATCTCTCAGAGCAATCTCTTTTTCTTTCACTGCCTCGTTTCTGTCTTCATACTCTGTGCTCCTCTCGACCCTTTCGGAGACTCATAACAAATAAATCATTTTCCAGACTGAGTCGAGTGGATTGTGTCTGTCTAACGCTGCAGATCTATGAGGTCTATGTTTTATAACACTGACTGCAGATCACGCCAGTGCTATTATGCGAGTCGCATGAATAATACGCATTTAAAATCTCACACCCCCGTCCAGAAATTAAAAGGATTTACTGGCACTGTGGATTCAGCCAATAACTGGCCAGTATTCAGTTATTCAATGAAAACAGTCTCCTGAGCCCAGACACAACAGAGGTTAAAGGGTTGTGCTTGTCAAAGGCTGCATTTATAAACCCAAGAGACAAGGCAACATGTTTATAACAACGTAACCCCTACCAACTTTAATGAAATATCTGCTTCAAGAAATAAATAGATCCCTTCTAAGACTGAGCAGACAAAATAAAACCTCTTCAAGGAGAAAATCCTTGAGGATAAAAATGCTGGAGATGATGAAAGAGACAAATTACTGCACCTCTGTCTCACATAAACACACACACACTCCTAGTTGACTAACTCGAGCATTGGCGCGCACACACACACACACACACACACACACACACACACACACACAGAGTCATCTACAGCAGGCTCTGGTGGGATTCTGAGACATGCACTGTTTCAAAAAAATCAATAAGCACATCTTGAACAGCAAGAGAAAATATCAAACTTAAAACAAACAGAAAAAAAATCCACTGTCCCCTCTGGAGGCTTGACTGAAACTCTCTTATTACAAAAGACACACACAGACACACAAACACACACACAAACACACACGTCTCTTCTTTCTCTCTTTCCCAAATGAAAGAAAATGCATTTGACTCAACAGAGCGTTTAAATGTCATGTAAAAACACAACAATATCATAACTGAAAAATTCACACGGCTTATTCTATGAAACAGGCCCTTTTCCCAGTCTGGGAGTTTTAAAGTAACATTTTCTTCAACAGCCTGTCAGACAAATAATGTTAGTGTTAATTGCTATGACATAATTTAATTATGCCTTCAGACAATTAACAGGATTGACAGTTTTACAGCTTAATTTGACATTACGAGCTTTGTGCAAGATGCTGGAGAGACTTTCACTATTTGTACACATTCCACCTCTAAACAAAACCATGCTAACGTGTTAGCATCCGCTTTTTAAGCTGGTTTACACGTTTACGGGGGACATAACTGACATTCTGTATGTAAAAAAGCCTATACGCCGCTTTTATAAATCTACCTTCACAAGCTATAATTAGCTGCACGCGTCTGAATGTATTCCTAAAAGTGCTCTAGAATAACTGTACGCATATCTCACACACACATCAACGGGCGACTCCAGACCGAAGCCATCATGCTTCACAAAGACAGACCTGAGAACAAATTCTCACATACAAACAAACTGACAGCAAAAGATGGCCGTATCTATGACAGCCCACCTGTACGCACTTATCGCTCTCTCTCTCTCCTCCCGGCATACGTTCCTTCTAGAAGTGGGTGACTGGAATATTAGCATGAAATTGTTGGGTGGAAGCGACAGCTTCTTTAAAACCCCCTACTTACGGCTCTCTGGAAAAGAAACTTGTGACAACTAGCTCTTACGTAGTGAAAGAGAGGAGCGAGAGGAGAAGAACAGGAAAGGTATTAAATGTTGCTCCAAAACCGAAGCTTATCGCACGCAAGACGCCCTACTGCAAAATAGGCACTTTTATCAAAGAGCAAAGAAAAGATAAACCTACCACTGAATTCTATCGAGGTGTAAAGATGCTACATGATGTTTTGTGTCAGCGTATCTCTAGTAAAAATAAGTCAGTAAGTCTGAAACTCTAAAACTGTGAACTGTTTTAATAACTGACTATATAACTGTTATAATAACTGTTATAATAATAACTGACTGTTGTGAAATTAACTGTGAACTGTTATAACTGTGAAATAAACATCCTACCGTGCCTTATAGCGTTTATAAAACAGTAGCAACAGCAATACGATGACAACCACAATGTTTAATAAGTAAAGAAAGTCTTTATATTAATAATTACAATAATCAAGCTGTTTAAAGATTATTCTGTTTCATTTATAAGCTTTCCTGCTTTCTCATGAGAACTGGAAAAATGTCCCATGGGGTCAAAATTTACTGGTGTTACTATACTTGAGGTGAATATAGTGAAAACACACACACACACACACACACACACTTTTAATTACTTTCATTCCATAAAAACATACACAGCTGGTTATAAACGATATAACCTAATCTTTACTTTATATTTTATAGCGTTTTTACAAATGAGGATATCCCCAAAAAGAGTATTTGCCCAGATGTGTCAGGTTTTGCTGACTTTTGGGTATAAATCTGTCCCCAATATATGGTTAAAGTAACCCCCCCACACACATATATACATACACATAAATATACACATATACATCATCTGAACCCAAACACACTTCTTGGTGACTGATATCTGAGCACAAATAAATTCAAGATGAGATCCAGTCAATCCCTGATCCCTGCACTCCAAACAGCTCGATCTTCCTGCTTAGAGGAGACAAAGCCAAACCCCAGTGTTTTATTCGACATTATTTGTAGAGGTTACAGGGCTGGTTTACCTACAGGCCCAGTGCTCATAACTCCTGAACTGACACTTCTGCTAAAATGTTCACTGTATCTCTGGAGATTGATGGGGTCTGCTCTCACAGCTTGTAAAGTTGTATTAAAATTTCAGTGTATATTCACACACGGCCCCACGCAGCAGACAGCAAAACATCTCTTTTCTTTCAGCGAACACCTTTAACGACAAAGAATCTGTAATTTCTCGGACAAACTAATCGATTAGGAAGGAGATGGTGCGCAACGTTGAGGCAAAGTCTACTGCTGAAACTGCAGTAGAGATTAATTAAAATAGGCCAATACAATGCTGCATTGGAAGGACAGTGTATGGCTGACCTTCTGTATTCACTCTCTGTACTCTAGCCTAGAGATACAGAGAGATGCAAAACCAGGCGGGCAGAGATGGATAGAGACAGAAATAGAGAGATGAAAAGGAAAAAATGGACAGTTGAAGGAAAGGAGACAGAGGGAAGAGATGACTGACAGCTGATGTCTGGCTGCTGCAGTTCTGCAGCTGGTATCTCAAGAAAGTAGGACTCAACATAAGTTACAAGCTTACAAGTCTCCATTAAATAAAAATTATTTTATCGATTTTATGGAAAATTGCAGTGTTTATTATAAATGACGTATCTGTACAAGTCATTTTTTAAATTCGTTGTGCCTGTAATCAAAAACATGAACCTCCCCTCCCCCAAGAAACAACATCTGATCTCTTGATGACTCATGTGTACCCCGTGGGCGGGACTATATTGACTGTCCAATGGCCAGGCAGTTTCTACCCCTCCAACTTCCAATGAACCAATCAATTCCCAAAGAATGGAATCAAGTTCTGTCCTACATTTTTTCTCATTTCAGAAGCTGTTTCTTGTAGAAATTTATCGTCACTCAGGAACCCTCTTTTAATTAAGAATCATTTCTGTTTTATAGCATGACTATTTAACTCCAGTCCTGCCCACAGGCCTGCAGATGGTCCAGCAGAACTGAACTCCAGCCCTCCAGTATATTATTAGATATACTAATAATATACTGAAAGTTTAAAGGGTTACTAGAAAATACACCAAAACTTTGCAACAAGGTCTCATTGGTGAGGTGAAGGCATCACCATTAGTTAAGGCACTGGCTAAAATTATTTTTACAATGTTATTAATCTTTGTTAATGTTATTTATGTTAGTGTATTGTGAATTAATGTTAACAGATACTACATCTGATTTAAACGTATTGGTAAATATATTAATTAAGATTAATTAATGCTGTACAATTATTGTTCATAGTTAGTTCATGTTAACTAATGTAGTTAGTCAGGCAGTTAACTAATGTAGTTAGTTAACATGTATATACATACACACATATATATGTATGTACAGTATGTATATAGATGGATACATGGATAGAGAGACAGACAGATTTAGATTTAGAAGTATAAACAAAGAGACAAATTTGGATAGATTCTCTCTTTTTCCGGAACAATGTTGGCATGCTGTTTGTTGTTTTGAATCTGAACTTTGTCCAGACAGTATCAGCCTTCTCCCTAATGTCTGAAGCCCAAATCTGTAACTTTTGCCTCTCTATCGCCATCTCTGTTTGAAACATTAAATTGCAGGTTACCTATACATACTTTGTGTTAAAGTCAAATGAAGCCAAACTGATGTTTGCACAGAAATCTGACCCGATAGCTCAAATTATGTGAATTTGGGGTAAGGTAGGGAGACCGTTTTGAACACTGATCTGTTATGTACTAGCTCAATAGCTGTTTTTTTTTT
>JAZGTJ010018952.1:0-11159 GCA_036877575.1 Botia almorhae | reverse complement strand
GGGGTACGTGGAGATCCCTCAGGTGGAGCGTGCAGTTGCGGTGCACTTGTGCCCGCAAAATGCTGCTACCTGGCGGGACCAACCGCGTCTCCCGTCCCGAGCCGGTAAGAACACGGCGGTGCTCGCCGCCAAGGCTTACCATGCGGTGGGACAGGAAGCCTCCTCCCTGCACGCCATGGCCATCCTGCAGGTTCACCAGGCCAAGGCGCTCAAGCAGGTCCACAAGGGTAGTTCCGAGCCAGGGTTGATGCAAGAACTGCGCACGGCGACCGACCTCGCCCTCCGGGCGACTAAGGTCACGGCGCGGGCCCTTGGCCGGACGATGTCCACCTTGGTGGTCCAGGAACGCCACCTGTGGCTAAACCTTGCGGAGATGCGGGATACGGACAAGGCCCCTATCTCCCAAGGTGGCCTCTTCGGTGACACTGTCGAGGGCTTGACACTGTCGACGGAGGCGATTCGGCACATCCTCCCATGGCGGGATTTCACCTCTACGCCGCGGCCTGCCCCCGTCTGCCCGTCGCCAAGGGTGTCCGCCTGCGGCCGCTGCACCTACTCCGGTAAGGACCAGGCCACACCCCCGTTCCCGTCGAGCCGGCCGTAGGAAGTCGATACCCGCTCCTCAGGCCCCTGACCAGCCCTCCAAGACGATGGCTAAGCGGCCCTGAGTGAAGTGGCCTGGAGGGAAGAGGGACCGCTCTTTTTCAGGAGGTGGTGACTGCACCGCTCCTTCCCCCGGTGGAGGGCCAGGTGGAGAATCCTTGGTTTTCTTTGTTTCGCCGCCAGGCAGCCGTCTGGCTGTACCCACATTTTCAATAAAAGAGCAGTTTTCTTGCCCTCTGGGCCATACTGGATGTTACCCGACAGTGAGAGACACGTTGCTTCCTCACTCCTGGGCTCGTCCTTCGCCACGGCGGGTGTGGGTGCATTTGCAGGGCGTGGCCCCTCCTCATGCACCCCCTGCCCCCCCGGGGCTGGTGGCTTAGCTTCCTTTTCGGCTCGAGCCCGGCCCCGGCACTTCGGGCATGTCTCTCGCCCCTCTGGTAACGCTTGCATGGAGTCTGGGGGCCTAGCTAGCACTCCCCAGTCCGTCTCGCTGGCTTCTGAGGACGATCAGACTCGGCTACGTGATTCAGTTCGCAAGGCGGTCCCTCAGGTTCCGTGGCATCCAGTCTACCTCTGTGGCGGTCCAGCTCCATCCCCAGGTGGTCCAGCTGATCTGGAGTCGATTCTGGGAAGCACAGGTGGACCTGTTTGCTTCCCACGAGTCCTCCCATTGCCGCTGTTTGGTTCCCTGTCCGAGGCACCCCTCGGGACGGACGCGTTGGCACACAGCTGGCCCCGGGGCCTACGCAATACGCGTTTCCCCCAGTGAGCCTCCTTGCACAGACCCTGTGCAAGGTCAGGGAGGACAAGGAGCAGGTCTTGCTGGTTGCACCATTCTGGCCCGCCCGGACCTGGTTTTCAGATCTGGCGCTCCTTGCGACAGCCCCTCCGTGGAAGATTCCCCTGAGGAAGAAAGTTCCCCGGAGGAAGACACTTCTTTCTCAGGGACGGGGCACCATCTGGCACCTGCGCCCCGATCTTTTGAACTATGTGTGGTAGTCCCGTAGTCCTCTCTGGGCTGTGGGGAGCCCCCTTCGAGCCGCTGGAGTCTGTCGAGCCTAAGGGTCTGTTGCTCAAGACAGCGCTCCTATCGGGAGGTATCATGGGTAGTACTGCCGAGTCAGTCTATACCTTTTCTCCACACATTACCTCTTTCGGTGGGGTGTGGTCTCCGCAAAGCCTTTCTTCTGGAACGGGCGTTTTTCCCAGTGTTTTTCATGGCTATCCCGTGAGAGGAAGGAGACCCGTGCACCAAGGTGCCTTCTCCTGGGGTGGGGATAGGAACAAGCGCCACAATTCCTCCGTGATCGGGCTCCTCACCCGACTGGGTTGCGACATGCTGCCTGCGCAGAGTGCTGGAAGGTTACAGAGGCAGGGGAACTGTTTTACGAGGCACGCCTTCACCTGCCCGTACTGACATTCCTAGCCCGTAACGTGGGTCGGCTTGCGACGTTTTCCACAGGGACCCCATACGTCAGTCAGTTGACGTAACGTTGAACCTGACTGACTAAAAGGGAACGTCCTGGTTACATATGTAACCCCCGTTCCCTGAAGGAGGGAACGGAGACGTTACGTCCCCCTGCCGCAAGCCTGACTCACCGCTGATTGGCCGGGACACATCTCGGCTCCTCAGCAAAAACCTGAATGAAAGCGAGCGCCGGCCGGCTTTATATACCCGCTTCCGGGCGTGGGCCGGGGCGCATCGCTTTGCCCAAATGCTCATTGGCTCTTTCCTCTCGGGCCGATGCTCATTGGCGCATTTTTTTCTACGCGAAGTTGATACGGCTCTTAAGCGAGACCCCATACGTCAGTCAGTTGATGTAACGTCTCCGTTCCAGGACGTCTAGTAAGAGAGGTTACATGTAAGAGCACAGAAATAAGAAAATAAACAAAGCAGCGAAACTAACGACAAGACCACATTGTTAAAGAAGGGTGATCTGCACCATTCTGAGGGAATGTCATCACGCAGCGCATTATAAACTGGCAGCGGACCCTGCTATTATTTGCATAGAATTTGCATAACTGAACAACAGTGGTCAGTTCATTTCACTGGCGTTATTTAAAAAGATTTCAGGATATTTTGGAGAGAAAGGATTACCCATAGCGTCAGGAACCAATTTTGACTGTGTGGTTTTATAAAGAACCTTTAATAACCTTTAATAATTGTAGAACTTGTTTTACAAAAGGTTCTTTGCGGTGGAGAAAGACTATAAAAAGGCAAGAAAGAAATGGTTCTTCTGGGGGGTAAAATTCTTATATGAAAAAGTATTCTTCACTGTGAAAAAGCTTTTAAGAACCCTTATTAAGTGTGTAATTCTTTTCCCACTCTTTTAATTCCAAGTAATCTGTGCTAAATAAATATAATCTAATAACTTCAGGTAGATTCTGTAAGTCTCAGTGTATTTGACATGTTTACCTGGTCGACCCTCTGCACCCTCAAAACTCATCTTGCGTTCATGAGGCTGCTCCATTCCCACATTGCCAGAAGGGGCACTATCAGAAACATGCAAAACCATCAGATTAATATCAGATATCAGAAATATTGGAATGATATTCTAAATTACTTTGTTTTTACACACTCAACAGCACATTTTTTCACAAACCATAAAAAATTGTCCATCGTACTGCCCCAATAATAGTAATACTATGAATAAATCAAGATTGTAGTTCAAAGCACTTTATATGCAAGTGAAAATCTAATAAAATGATTTTATCTAATTTGGGTAAACAAATTAATTTAAATGTAAATAAAAATAAAAATAAATATAGCTGCAAGCAGCAATTATAGAGGCAAGCAAGAAAAATATTTGTAGACATCTCTGTAAGGGAGATCATGAATAGCAGTTAAAAATACCAAATACCAGTTAAAAATATAATGAATAGCAGTTAAAACAATAAAATGATTTACAACTTTTGACCAATAGTTGAGGCTGTCAACAAGGTTTTATGAGACGCTCAGGCTGTTGTGACAATGGTACCTACAAAGTGTCAAGTCAACATGCTTGCCGAAAAATCTGTGGGTGCAATATACAGTAAGGGGTAACGACACGAATTCCATATATTTTTCTGAGGGATATTTCTACATGCAACATGCCAAACACTGTAGGAGTTTGAAAAAGGTTTTATTCTGAAAATCCTAAATTGCAGAAAATATTTTCATGACCGAAAATGACGTCATAATGTACGTTAAAACTGGCATGAGGCATCTGGCATCTGACTAGAGGAAGAATGAATTTTGTTTCTAGGACTTACAAGTCAAACGTTATGAGCATAAATATAAATGAAACTTTGAACCGTTGGTAGTGCTAGAGGGTTTGAGTTAGAGACTCTAAATTTAGTCCAGTAACATAAAAAGTGTCCTTTGTCTGCCAGATTTCATACCTTTACATTTTGTACCGTTTTATGGTCTGCCATAGATGCAAGGGCAGAAAAAGAAGAATAAATATAGCTGCAAAGAGCAATTACGGGGTCAAACCCATCAACGACAAGTTAAAGAAAGCATAAGTAAAACCCATTACAACACAGTAAAACAATTTATAAGTTTTGACCAATAGGTGGTCAAAACTTATAAATTGAGCTTAAGGTTCAAGTTCAATCATTTGGGCTCCTCTGCTTTTCAGTACAGAATTTATTATTTTGGGTGTCATGAACCGTAAGCCAGGGTTTTAGAAAACAATCACCTGCAGACGAAGTGTCAGGGAGAAGTGAGCTCCGTGTCCCGCTCACAATGCAGGCACCCGGCACTCGGAGTATAACATCAAAGTACTGCAAGAGCGATTCGAGTGCATTTAAAATCTCATAAGCTGATCGGCAGTGCAGTGCCGCTTGAAGTAGAACACAGCTATTGACTCTCTGATTTACTACCAGTTATTTCCTGTACATTTAACGATGCTCAACGCCATTGTATTAGTGCGCTGTCAAATTCACAGTGCTCAACGCCATTGGACCAAAACGCCGTCAATCGCTGCTTGACTTTACCTGCCCATCAGGGTAGGTATGCGGAATATACAGCTCAAATATATATACATACATATATCTAAAAATTTTATTGCATGTTGAAAGCTCCATGGAGTACGTCCTCCCTTTTGTTATTAAGGTTATTAAAACGCTGCGCATTTTCGCCAAAACGCGTGTTTTCATTTCCTCACTGCCAGTGCGTCAGATTGCGATGCAACAAAGCTGTGACAGCAATGAAACGACAGACAAACGACAGACACATATTTTGGGTCTGCTGTTGTACGCAAATCGTGGTAATATTGTATGGGAATGTTTTGTGTTTGGGAAAATACCCATGCAATTCGTAAACGTTGCCAGTGCCAGGTAAAACACTCAGTGCCAGTGGAAAGCACTGTGGCTGACGAAATACAGTCACTGTCACCTCAAATCATGTGCCCATTATTTATTTGTTTAATTTAAAGATTATAAACTGGAGTGTATTTTTTTGTTGTAAATGTCCTACCCAAAACTCAACGAGTTTAATTAAACATTCATGTTATGTATTTTTGTTGCGTTTATGAGTTTTGCTAGAATAAAAATGTAACTATCTGTGTAAACTAGGCGCATAATATCTAAATATAAAAAATCGATCAATAAATCGAATCATATCACTGGATTTTTTTGAGGTATTGGCAAACATTGTATCACTGGATGAGAAAATCGATATCATATTCTATTATGAGGACATGTCTGATTTACACCCCTAATTTCAGATCGGTGATGTTTGAGGTTAATGATTTACAGG
The DNA here is from genome assembly GCA_036877575.1 of Botia almorhae. NCBI lineage: Eukaryota > Metazoa > Chordata > Actinopteri > Cypriniformes > Botiidae > Botia > Botia almorhae. Next base: position 5,812 of record JAZGTJ010018952.1, on the reverse strand, counting down.
CGAATGTTTGCCTGCAGAATTTGAACGTCACCTTTTTCGGATATCTGTTACCTTTTGATCACTTTTGATTTCATGCCTGTCAAAGTTTGCCTGCACAAACATCTGTCCATCAGTGACTGCGTGACTTTGCAGTCTTTTTTAAGACTAACAGACTAATTAAAATTTGTTAAGACTGAGCCTTTCCTCTCAACTTACGTTTAGTCGACTGATGGGGGAGACCTACACTGCGGTTCTCATGGCTCTGCGGTTGGCTTGTCAATAGCACGGTTTTGCGTTAACCGCGACATATTGCCTGATTTTTATATGCACCATGAGATTTATTGACAGAAAATGATTCACACAATCAACAGGAATTCCGCAACTTTTTGAAGTTTCATACAATTCTGACAAATGCTGTGGGGAGGAGTTCGATATCATTCAAAACAGCGGACTGAAAATGGCTTTGACTATGAAAAATTTAATATCATAGGACTTGGCATGGGCTAGAGAATGTAAAGGATGTAGTCACATGACAATATGGAATTTCAATAAAATGTTGTAAGCATTTTCATAAATTGGTATATCTTTAAACCACAAGGGGGCACAAACCCCAAACGTTGCATGTGTTCTCTTGGTACATGCCTGTGATGACGTACCAAATTTTGTGTCAGTACACCATGCTCGCACTCAGCCCAAATAAATAACAAACTAACGTAAAGTAAATAGTAAGTAGACAAATCTGCTCATATATTTTCTCTGTTTGTATGTTGATTAATGTGTTTTTTGAAGTACATATTGACAGCCTTAATGAAAAAAATGTGTGTTTAATACTGCATTGATTTTTTTTAACTTGGTACGGAGATGTTAATTTCTTGTTTTTGATTTCTTAAACGGTGTTGCCATGGCAAGTCAATCAATTTATGGCAATAAATGGAATAGGAAGTGTCTCATATCTTCTGCATTCATTGAGTGAACTACATAAAACTTGGGAAATGTTGTTCTTGTTGACCCAAACAACTTTCACACTGACACCCTTTAGATATTTGACACACATCATAGTGGTCAAAAATAGTGGCAAAAGCTTACACATAGTTGTGGTGGAAGGGCGCTGTAGCACCCTTTCTTGACTAAAGTTACGAGGTTAGTTTTGATCACCTATGATCACCTATGATCACCAGACTTATTAAATGTTCTCATCAAGGCGGACAACTTTCAAAATTACATTAATTAGCTGTACCGAACAGGAAATAAGCTATTTTGGACTGCATGTGAAATTTTTGTCAATTCCAGGCTCTGGAATATTTCAGGCTTTGGAATTTTAAATATTTCTCCTAGGGGATTTATGGAATTGTCACCAAATTTGTTACATATTATGCCAAGACATTGAAGATTCTTATTTGCAAAAGGAGTTTTGATATGTAATTGCTGTTTGCAGCTATATTTTTCATTAGGATTATTAGGACCAAAGCATTAAAAGTGCAAAGGGCCCTATTGTTTCTCTTAAGATTTTTTTCTTTAGGCAAGGTAGTAAAATTAAGATAAAAAATGGAAACAGCATGTCTTTAATATGTACAGCATTTATTTTATAATTTATGGTGTTGTGGGCTGATCACAATAATGTGGCTATTAAGAGTTATTGTGCACCAGCTGGCAGCAGGAAGTGTGTCACTTACAAAAGTCTTACATTTTCAGTATTAAATGCATGTGACAACAAATGCATCATTTTCAGAGAAGCACCAAAAATCTTCATCGCTGCTTGCAGCTATACTTACTAACTGAAATGCTAATTAAATAAGTCATTTATCACACAGAACAAACACAACAACTATACTGATCGCGCTCTACAATACACCTCACTTAGGTCTAGTTCCAGGTCAGAGAGCTGTCCATCAAAATCTAACTAGTCAATTAGAGTTAAGCACAGTTAAACCTCACCCACATGAAGGTTTGTGCATAAATGGCAAATGTAAATCTGCTGATTGAACATAAAAACTGAAAGTGTAAATGAAAACTCTGTCAGCACATTTATAACCATGATTTGTGAAAAACAAAGATTATAAAACAGTTAAAAAACATATGGTTTGTTTGAAAGCCATGCTATACTTTTGCCATTGAATTTGTTGTTTTTATTTTCAGTATTTTTCTTCTTTTACATTGTTTATTTTCATTCATTTAGTTTCAAAGATTTGCGTTCATTGACACAAAACAAATCACATACAAAACGGCAAATAGCTGTTTGTATATGTCTCACACTAAGGAGATTATCAACTCTAGAAGTTCCAGAAATTTTGCAGCTTTTCAACATGTTGTAAAAGAATACCATTGCAATGCACAATGGACTGACTGTCAACACAAAACAGGAAGTAGTGCACATAGCTATATCTGCACTAGAAATCTTAACTTACCATTCCTACTCTGTGTGGTATTGTGGAGACTTTCTATTTGTGGGGACTTTCTGTTGGTTTTATTCTGAGCTAATCCTAATGATATTTTCTATGCTCTCGCAAAACCTTTTTAGACACACACAAACCTTTCTGACTTGTTACATTTTCATTAGACATTATTTAGTATGTTTACACCGTTTTCCTTGTGAGGACTGTTAAGTGCTCCTATAATGTAGATGATTTATGGTGTTACTGTCCTTGTGGGGATTTTTGATCTTTTGATTTTTTATCTATTTTTTTGTACAGTAGGCAAAACCTGATCCACATTAAATGCATAAACAAAGTCATGTTAGTCATGAAATAGTTCTGAAATAGAGAATGGCAATGTTTTGAATAGCATACTACCACACTCTCACTATTTTTGCAGAATATGTTTTTTTTTTATAAATGGAATGCCCATGTATCAAGACAATAAACAAGGGTAGGATACAACAGATCTCTTTCTTAATTTATTTTTACATGATCAGACTATTGATTTAAGCCCTTTTTACACAAATTATCGTTTTCAAACATGCAACATGCCAAAGTCATATGACAACAATGTAGTATACCAATTGTTTGAAACATTCTATAAAAAGAGTATAGAGTATATACTTGTGGTATGACAGCAGTATAAAGTATATACTTTGCAGTATACAAAGTAATATGCTATTCCTGGGAGATGGATGAGTCAAAGAGTAAAGGTCCACAGATCTCTGTATTTCCAAGACATTAGATTAATCCATCTGTCCATCCTCCACAGCAGGAAACAGAAGGGGTCAGGGAATATGTAATTATTATAAACCCCCTTCTCGTTTGCTCTGTCTCTCCTCTTTGTAAATCACTCTTCCAGTTCAGTGTCCACATGTATTCGCTTGTACAAACATGCACACATAGGCAAATAAATCAGCCATACATTAAATTGAGTGATGGCCAAAGCAGGTCAGCAGTGCTTTGAGGCTGAAACCCTTATGATGATAAAAAAAGAGAGTTGCATTCAACCATGCCAAGCACTCATTTATGATGCAGTCACACAAAAGCAGCTACCTATGTCTTGCATTACAAACAATGCTTATGCTAAGCCTCTTTCCCACCAAATACAAATGCAAAACAAACAGATGCCCAACCCTCTCGCCTGCCTCTATCCAAAAGCTCAGGGTTTAAAATAATACTATTTAACCATCACATTCCCTGAAATAATCATCCACAATGCGCTCACCACAGTTGAGGCGCAGTCCTTTCTGAGCTGTCCTTGGTTCTATATCATAGATCTATGCCTGTATTTCTCAGCGTGTCAGGGATGCTTAGCTCACCCACGACCAAGAGGTTCCACCATTTTGTGGTCATGTGACCCTCTCAGGCACCAAATAAGGGCATGTGACTGTTTTCTCCACCCTGAGCCTAAGATACAAATGAGCAAGTGAGCCTAACGACTCAACGCACTGCTGTGCAGCTAAATGAAGCTGTTGGGGTCTGGCATGGGTGAGTCTGGCTGTGCTGATGGGGAGGAAAAGAGCTGCCTGACGACAGATATAGAGCTGAACGATTATAAGCAAGTATGCCTGTTAGTGACAGTTGTCTGAAGTCCATTAAACCAGCTGCGATAGGAGTCAATAGGAGCACGCAGGTTTAGATTCATTAAGTAACTAAACATGTTCTCACAGAAATGGTGCAGACTTTATCTACTATATTTTAAGGATTTGTTTAAAACACAGAATGCAGGTTAAATAACAAAACAAAGGTAATCAAAAGACAACAATAATTAAGCCTATTTTGCCATTTTCTCAAGTAACTACATTTTTTACAAATTTATTACTTTTAGCTCAGATTATAAAAAATACAACATTATAAAATTGATATACAGTTGATGTTATTTTCTGAAAGGATCATTGTTTATGAGGTGTATTTATGAATAAATAGTGAAGAATATGTTAAGTTTACTCACTTACGAATCGGTTTCAAACCTCTGTTGCTTTTGGATTTGATCCTGTTCTGATTTCAGATTGCCGCAATGTTAAAAGAAGCATATTGTGTTTAGCTACTTACCAGCTTTCTGTTCTTTGAGTGTCTTGTTAAAGGAAGAAATGGGAGGTGCTCTATGACCTCTTAGTCAGCAAGTGTTTGGTCCAATGTTCATTGCCACAGCAACTGTGCCACACCTGACATAACTAAGTGTAAAATTATAAATTACTGCTGGCACAATAATTCATTACTGTTCACTTATAGTAATGGCTTAAATTAACACCCAGTGACTGTGTGCCCCAAATATGTACATACTTGCACATACATGCATTGTTCTTTGCCACTAAATAATGTTTACACAGAAAAATGCAAAGAGATATAGTCTCCCAGATTATACAGACTTTATCAGATGATAAAATTACTGCTGCAATTTGTAACTTTTTTTTGTTAAAATATACAAGTACTCAACAGATGAACAAGTATATAACAGATCACTGTTTAAAATGGTCTCTTTACCTTACCACGATTCACAACGTCAAGTTTATAATAATGATTTATAATTTGAGCTCACCTGTTTTAAAGAAGCAATTTGAATTTGAATTTGCTGCATGAAATCCTTATAATATGAAAAACTTGTACTGAACAGTGCAGCTTGAAAGTTTGTGAACCCTCCAGACATGATCAGGTTTTGTTTGTACATGTACACCCAAATGTACATCCAAAACCCAATTTGTGAAGAAGACTTCCAAATGTTGGACACAAACAAAAAAAAGGATATATTGTCATTATTTATTTAACAAAAGGGGTTTATCCCACAAAAACTTGTGAAAATTTGACTTGTGCAGAAGTATGTGAAGCCTTTTATTTAGTAGCTTGTGGCACCTCCTTTTGTAACCACTGACCAGTCTCTCAAATCTGTCTTTGGGGATTTTTGCCCACTCCTTGCAAAACTCAAAACTGGAAGGGCATCTGGCATGTACCACTTGCTTCAGGTCTAGCCACAACATTTCAATTGGATTGAGATCCGAACTTTGAATAGGCCAATCAACAGTGTGAACTTCTTTCTTTTAAGCCATTCCTTGGTAAATTTGCTTGAATGCTTGGGGTCGTTGTCTTGTTGCATCACCTATTTGACTAAGGTACTGTCACCACCTTCTTCCTGATGTCCTTGGACATCTCCTTTCCTCTTTGCATTCTTTGACTCCTTGGCACTACAGTGGTTTGGTTGGTTTCCTCTGTCTTTTAATCAGTGTTACCCAACCACTTTCCTAAGGATGTCTAAGGCCCCAGTTACACTGTCAGTTAAATGCGACCTAATTCCGATTTTTTGCTCATATGTGACACAGATAGGATCTGTTCTGTGACAGTGTAAACAGGAAAAAAACGCATGCATTCGGATATTTCAAGATCGGTTTCAGGCCTCATTCATATGTGGAAATAAATCAGAT
>JAZGTJ010018951.1:0-11159 GCA_036877575.1 Botia almorhae | reverse complement strand
TATGAAGGGTGCAGCTGTGTTCTGTGTGTGTTCTCTGATATGACTGCATGATTTCTCACAGGATAAATCAGTACAAATATTACCAGATTACAGACAGCTTGATGTATCAAGGCTATTTTTGAGCAGAATGGGGCTGCATTTGCAAAAGGTTAATGGTAATCGTTGAGAAACGCGTCACTGAAACTGATTTCTGTCACGTTTCTTCAGTTGTTTTGGCTGTAACTGCATTTCTGGAGATGAGCAGATCTCTGCCGCTGCACGTGTGTCATTTAAACACATTTATATTCATAGACATTTCATTAGGATCTTTTGTTCAGGAAGTCATGTGTCTCTTTGCTTCACGCTGTCCTCACAAGCAGCGACTCTTTAATTCTGTCTCGCTATGCGTGTCCTTGTTTCTGTGTGTTTTGTATCTGCGTGTTATGTGTGTTTCTGTATCACATGAAAAGCAAAAGACCTGCTTGTTTGGTATGTAGAGCAGCGTGTATTTTCCTCTCAGATGAGTGATTCAACAGTAAAACTCATCTTTGAATGCTTCACGTGGGAAAGATCATCATAGCGGCTCGTGCTGAATACAGCAGCTCATCTGCTCTCATAAATGCTGGTTAGCACTGCTGGGAGTTTTGGTGATCCCTGTGCTGGTTTAGGATCAGTCAGGTGGTTTTAGTCACAGTAAGCTTTGAAATAGACACTAAATCTCTGTTTCAAAACCAAGTCAGCTGCATTTTAAAACATCTGAAGCCAAAACAAGGCTTTAAAATATTTAAAAATATATATTTTTAAGTATTTTTGTGTTCTTTAGTGGCATGACTATCTCAGCATGCATTAGTGAAAGGGTTTGTGAGTTTAAAATATAATACAATGTTAAGATATTTTAACTGTGTATTCTCATACTTCATTCATTACTAAAGAAGTGTCGATAAAAAAAAGTTTAATTCGAAATTTATAAGGGCATTAAATTTCCCCTAAAAAATAGCATGTCACTTTCCAGTCAATCCAGACCACTTTTTCTGTCAAATGATGTTCACACTAATCATACAATCTGAATTCTGGTGTCAAACCCATTTGGCTCCACATCTAAAGTAGAGAAGCATCCTGATTGGAGGCCTAAGCCCTTTAACCTTTGACCTGAACCTCAGCTCCCTGTCTCCCTCCACTCACCTAGCTCTCTTCTTTTTCTCCTCCACCATCTGTCCATCAATCCTCTGCTCTTCCTCTCCACTCTTCCTCTCTTTATCTCCCGTTCACTGGCCACCTCTGACAGTGAATTTACATCCAAAATGAAAAACAGGCAAATAGGAACGGCGGCCGGTGGCAGCTTGACCAAGAGCACCAGCATCGGAGGAGACATGTGCAGTCTGGAGAAGACCGACGGCAGCCAATCAGACACAGCCATGAGTCTGGTGGGAACCGACAACAAGAAACGTCGTTCCAGCATTGGAGCCAAGATGGCGGCAGTCGTGGGCTTGAGCAGAAAGAGTCGCAGCGCCTCTCAGCTCAGCCAGACAGGTAAGAGTTAAATCATCAGTGTCTGTCTGTGTGTCTGTCTGTCTCATGTCTGTCTGTCTCTATCTGTTTCGTGTCTGTCTGTCTGTCTACATGTTTGTTCCTAACTTTATTTTGTTTTGTTGTCTGTATGTTCTTCACAACTCCACTAAAGAACACAGAAAGAACTGTTCCTGAATCAGCTCTAACAGTCTCACAACTTTTGTCTAGCAACACTCTCAGCCTGTGTGTGTGAAGTGTAAATTGGGTTATTGCAGGACGATGGACCAGCAGTTACGTTGTTTCTGGATAACTGAGATTTAGTTTTCTTCTCGTTTCACACCTTTATCTGCGTTCCGTTTATTTTCTTGATCTGAATGTGCAGTTCATGAAAATGCTGCTTGTATATCAGATGAAAGTGTCACTGTTTGTGTGTTGTGCTGGAGGATGAAGCGTCGTTATGTCATGTTATACATCACAGTGTTGAAGTCATTGCATTCGATGACAAAATAACCAAACCAATGCCGTTCATTTGAAAGAAAAAACAGACATACTTTTCAGACAAACATTTTCCTATGTTAGGATGTCACCTGACTCCAGACATCCACTAAATAACCAGTCGGATGTTAAACTCTCTACTATCATTAATTTGGTAGCATCACTTGTTTTGGTATTGTAATACCTTTTGCGGTGACATTTAGACACGTTTAAATGTGACTCAAGGGTTTTAATATTTTTTGGGTCACTGTACCAAAGATATGTATGCAGATGTTTTTTTGCAGTTTTACAGATTACAGATCTTCTTTGCATGTTATCAGTTTTTGATGGTTTTAGTTTTTTATCTTTTTATGTGGTTGCACACATGTATATACTGTATGCTATTTTGTCTGGGTCATGTGAGCTTACAATTCACCCTTTTAAAGTGCCTCTGTTTATACTGTCAGGTCAGTTGGTTTTGTGTTGTGTTTAACCTTCTGCTCACCTGATTGGCCGGCTGCTCACAGAGGTTCCAGTGTGGCGTGCAGGTAGATCACATGCCTGCAGAAATGACCGCAGCGCAGCAGACGACGCGTGCACTGGCTGCACATGGCAGGTGGTCACGGTGTGCTTTAATAGGTTCAGATGTTTGCCATGGGCTGTACCACTCTGCCAAGTCTCACGGGGGGTGAGATGCGTGTGTGATGTCTCTGAGCATCGTTCCACTGGAGTTTCTGCAAACAAAAAAAACAGACAGACACACTGATAGTTTGCCTGGTAGATAGTTTCGTCTGGAAGATTTTTGTTTATTTTCTTGTTTGGCAGCCTAGTAAATGTTACAATAACATTAATGATCAGAACATTATGATGTAGGGACCACAATATCATAGAGGTGGGCTGTCTAGCTAGGAAAACCTAGGAACACCCTAGTGACTGCATAGCAACACCTTGGCAACAACCCACTGCGTACTAGCATTATGGTTGTTACTGGTTGTTGCGCGGGGGCAAAAGTCTTTCTTCAGAAAATAATTTTGAAAATTCCCTTCTGGTAAATAGTGCGATCTGATTTATATTTCACATTACATCAGATTTGCTCCAAAACAGTATCAACACGGGGAATACAGAGCAAACGTGTAAGACACGGATGTTCACTGTGAGGCCGTCTGCTCAGTGTCCTGCAGAGCTTCATCTGGTGCAGGAAGTCACGTCTGGATGGAATGTTTGAAAGCAGTTCATACACACAGTCACGAGAGGCAGATGAATATTTCAGACAGAGCTTTCAGAGGCTGTGTGGGGGTGAGCGCAGGCGGTTCAGCTCACATCACGCTGTTTCCTGCTCCACTTTCTTGGGCTTAATACAGAAAGGCTGCCAGCGTCTTAGTAAGGACATATTACACAGATCCATGCTTTAAAAGGAAGATATTCTGGGCCTTTACTGTGTAAAAATAGATGATGAGTGTTTCAACCACACACACACACACACACATAAATGTAAAGATCTCCTGACAGAGACAGAACAAAACTTTATTTCAAAGTGCAGACATGCATACTTTAAAAATGTGTGTGCATTTTTCTCGATTGTTTAATAATGCATTTAGTAACGCTGCTGTTAAAGCAGCGTGAGTGCCGTCATTTAGAAGATAAAGTTCCAGTGCATTCTGGGTAAATTAGTAGTAGTGCACACTGAGTGACAGTGCTGCAGTAGGTCAGTGGTGTGACTGGTGTTTTACGTCACTGTATTGTGTGTTTAGCACAGCTGGAGTGCTGGACTGACTGGTCAGCATCCTGGACCACAACTGTGTGTATTTTAAAGTTGTATCTGCATACATCTTTTTACCTCCTTCATCTTGGAGGTTATTATTAGTTCAGTGAGTGTGCAGTGCTGCATGTGAGGTGCCTGCAGGCGGCTCAAATGAATCTTTCATGAAGTTCTGCTGGAGATCTGCTCCGTCACAGAACTGAAGCTGTGCGCTTTTATTCATGACCGAGCTGAATCATCCCTCTCATTTATGCTCCTCTATTGTTCCTCTCTGCGTTTTGGAGGCCCTACATTCTCTCGTAATTATACTCAACGCTCCACAGAGAACCATCTCACCAACCATCGCCTCAAAAACTGTGTCAGCAAAATACACGCGACATCACCGCAGTAGATGTTGGCAAAACTCCAGAAACTCCAATGCTTCATATTTACTCTCTGTTGTTTAGTGCTTGGGATATTTCATGGGGATATTTCAACACCTAGGTTGAGGGTTCGAGAGCACATGTTCGAGAGCACCTATTTATTTTTGGGTAATAAATAGAAGACAAAAGGGGACAAAAGTCGATATAGAGCAGGAGTATGTAATTATACACAGCACAGTTATTGGTTATGTGGATATGAAGGATGTTTGGTGTAGGAATACTTGTGTAAGAAGTATTGTGACATTTGATGACAGACTTGTGTTTTTGGTGTCTCAGTATGGTTTGGAGTATTTGTTGTTTAGTGTTTAGGAGAAACAGTTGAGATATTACGGAGATCATCTGAAGTGCTGTAGCCTGCCTCCTCTCTCTCTCTCTCTCTCTCTGTCTCTGCATCATTATAATATATTTACAAAACTCCCAGTGGCTCCTAATGCATCTTGGGTAATCTGACACTGCTGTTATGGCCATCAGTATAATCAATGTAATTTCATCCATGTGTCCTTTGCCTTCAGTTGTAGAGCTGTATTAGCTTCCACGTGAAGGTCGTGTATGTTTGCTGTTGTCTGCACAACATCTGGCTGAATATGTTTACCTGATGAAGGACAGTTTTTCACCCCGGGAGCTCATCACCTTCTCATGTTTCAAATGTTACATTTCTAATGTAAGAGAGAGTATTTGGTCGACTGATAAAACGACACACATCATCTTAAAAGAACACAGTGCGTTGAGCTTCTGTCTGGTAGTGTGCACTAGGTTTTTAGGTTCTTGGGAGACGTTTTCTTCAGCACCTTCTCACAGATTCTCTGTTCTCATTTTTCACTGTTACCAGACGCACGTGATGGTTTCAGAAATATCTCTGTAGGAAGCTGTTCTCTCTCCGCACCTCTCACAGAGCTTTTAATAGATCATGTTCCATCATGTCCTCTATATATGGTTCCTGCAGAACTTCTCACATATTTTCCCAACAATTTATGTTGTGTTCCGTTTCTCCAAACTGTGCTTTGAGAGATGGGCACTCTGAAAAACTATTTTGCACACTTGTCGTGCTGTTATAAACGTTTGTAGTCTGTTTGCAGGCACATCACTTCGAGATAGACCAGAAGGGCCGTCAAATGAGTAAAAGCCAAGCGGCACAGACAGAAGACGGGTGGAATGTTAAAGAGCTGTTTTGGCAGCCTGCTTGTTTAGGTTCTTTGCTGTTGGACTGATCATTCTGTAGTGTTTGTACCAGATTAGGATGTTGTTGAAGTTTCATGGTATAAAACAAAACTGGTGTTGTCAGACCTTTGGTGCTGTTGAGTTATTACCCTGCTGACATGCAACATTGAGTTTCTCACAAGCGTATTTACAAGTCGTAAATTAGCCGAGCTTAAACAGACTGCGTTTGCAGACAGAAGAGCTTCCACATTACCTGTGAATTTTGGAGCGTGTCCCAGAAAAGGTCAAGGACGTCGACTTCCTTTACTTAACACGGTCCGAGTTTTCAGACTGACCTGTGATTTAAAGCTCAGCTGAACAAAACATGCAGCTCATCGTCTGAGGGGAAATATTTTGCACTGATAAGGCACCGATGTTCTAGCAGTCACACTTTTGAAATCTCTCATGTGTGACCTCTGACCTCTGAACTGAAAGTTGCCATGTGTCTTTTTTGGTGTTAAAATATTAAAATGCTGTGCCAGATTAGCATGCAGACACAATGTCTGTTTGTAGATTGACTTTCTGAAGGGTTTATACATTCTGGCACAAAGTAAATGCCTCCATAAAACATTTTCATCATAGAAAAATTGATTTATAGGTTTTGAACATAATAACAACAAGTCCCTGGTGAAGAGTTACACCTCTATTCCTGAAGCTCAGCACTCTTAAAAATAACGGTTCTTAAGAGGTTCTTCACAGCGGTGCCATTGAAGAACCATTTTTGGTTTCCCAAAGAATGTTTCAGTCAACGGTTATTAAAAGAGACATTTCTTTCTTACCTTTTGTGAAACAGAAAGGTTCTACAGTTGTTAAAGGTTCTTTATGGAACCGTACAGGCAAGAATGGTTCTTCTGTGACATTGTGAAGCACCTTTTCTTTAAGAGTGTAGATCTACCAATGACATGTTGATTTTATGATGGAAATGTAATAATCACATTAAAAGCTTTCAGCAGTGACCACTTCCATGAAGCATTGAGAATGTCATAGAACAGTAGAGAATACAGAAGTGTGAGAGATGACAGCTGTGCATCTGTGCAGGTTGTCTACTTTAAGATGAACATTTAATAACTCTGACAGGTTAACACATCACATTTTTGTCATTTGAAATTAAAGGCATGTGGGAAAATGCTCATGAATTTCTCCCACCGTTGTACATGACACAAAGCAGAACATGTCGCATTCTCTGTCGTCATGGTGATCTGCGCCAGCTGCAGTTTTTCCTCAGATCTGTTTCTCCGCAGCCCCATTTCACCTCCTCATCCACTCGAACCGCATTCCTGCAGATGAAAAAAAATATCTGAAGATAAAGAGGTCGTTCATCTTATTCTGAGCTCTGATCTGAGAACAGGATTTTGGTGGGTGAGGGTGTAATTGGTCTCTCTGGGGCTTCGTGAGGATGTGTAGCTGTAGATAAAGCAGCTTCTGTCTGATGCAATGCTCTCCTCGCAGGGCTTCCGGCCCCTGCAGTTGATTCAGAACGCAGCAGCTAGAGGGGTCTTTAACGAGCCTAAAAGAGCTCACGTCACTCCGCTGATCATCCAGTTGCACTGGCTGCCAGTAGCTGCTCGCATCATTCAAAGTGACTACTGGATCTGCACCTCCTTACCTGCTCTCACTTCTTCACACTTATGTGTCCACCAGAAACTTGAAACCAGCTAATGAACATCGCCTTGTGGTTCCATCCCAACGAGGGAAGAAATCACTTTCCCGGACTCTTACTTTCACTCTGCCCGGTTGGTGGAATGAACTTCATATCTCAGAATGGCTGAGTCATTAGCTGTTTTCAAGAAACAACTAAAAACTATTTCATCTTCATCCTTAACTAATCAACTAACACACCCCCACTACCTCCACTTCTGCTTCTTTTATTTTAAAAATAAATTCACCTTCTTACACTGTGTTGAAATATCTGAGACCTGTCTATAGCACTTATTCATTGTTGCTCTTATAGTTGTTGAAGTTGCTTCCTTGTCCTAATTTGTGAGTCACTTTGGATAAAAGCGTCAGCTAAATGACTCAATGTAAATGTAAATGCTGGATCCACATGCTGTCACATCTCATCTGTGAATATTGTTGCCCAAACTATAAGTGTTTAGAGATGATGTATTCAAACCTCAAGACTTTTAAGTTTTTAGATACAGATAAAGATACAGATAAAGTCTTTATATTGTTGTATAAGGAGATTGTGGAAATATGAACTTATTTGTGTAAATAGTAGGTCCTCCGAACTCTCTATATCTGTTGAGTTTTCAAGTAATAATCAATAATGTATGTAAATACAGCACGTTTAAATAAAGAATTGATTTTATCTTCGTATAAAGACTTTCTTTACAGACTGGCTGTAATAATGATAGTTTTATCTTTGGTTTTTCTCCGATCGTTGGTCATTAAGATTAAAAATGGGGGTCGCCATGGTGACAGAGATGTTCAGCTGTAAATCGATGTTCTGCTGCTCACTGGAAGAAGATGTCATCTTACGATACAGTGTCACAAGTTGTTAAATAGGTGTTAATATGAAAATGTATGAGGTTATGTGTTCATGGTTATGTAGTCATTTTGAAAAATAAATTATTTTGGTTTCTTTTGGTCTTGTTGAACTGGTGGATTATTTGTGCCAGAAGCTGAAATGTTTACCCAGTGGAGGTGTAGTTGCATCTCAAGTTGTGTCTGTATTCAGAGCCTCCTGTTCTCACCCACTAAGAAACTTCCTGATTTCAAAAACAACATGATGAGAAATAGTCCAGTGATCCGGTTCCTCATCTGACACCAGTTAGTGACATTGTGTGGTGAGGGGAAAACCAGAACTATCTTCAGCTCTACTCATTTACTCCACTGTCATCATCACCATATATGGGCAGAGGGGTATGAATGTTTATTATAAGGCACTCTGGAAGACTTTATTCTGATTGGTCCATCACGCCTCCCAGCGGTCTGATATTTTTGATATTTTTGGTTACTTTACTGGTAACGCGAAGCAGCGTTTAAATGTTTTTGGTTGCCGAGCAACATCACACCTTTTCACTCTCCACTATAAACTGTGTAAGCTGTAACCTACAGCATGAAACTCCAGCACAACCCTGAAGATTCACTCTGAAGCCTGAGACTGAGATTCTCTGCAGACAACATCACTCACATCTCAGTCAGACTCCAAGAGGGCAGTCAGCTGCGCAGACGCTGGCTGTTCTGATCTGGTAAAGAATTTGTTTAGAAGAGGGTTTATTCAGTGCTGCCCTCTCTCTCTCTCTCTCTCTCTCTCTCTTCGTCTGTTCACACTCTCTCTCCACACTGACTGAGGAAGTGGTCTGTCCGCGTGTGTATCGTCTCTCTCATGTTTGGACGTGTGAAAACACACATTAGAAGCGTGGGTTCTCTCACTTTACAGCTGACAGAGAGATGCTCTATCTGTTTTACACTATTTAAAGGTGATTTAATGAAAGCCTCATGAAATCTCATGAAATGCTTGGTTATAAGTTATATGGCTTATAACCATAGCAAAAAATAAGAAATTAAGTTTTGCATTTACAGTACAGCTGAAGCACAGCCGTTTTTATACCTCAGCACAATTGCAGTTTTACAGTAATTTTTCTCATAATGTGGTAATAGTCCCAAATGCTTAATTTTTCTGTAAGCAAAATGCTGTTTTTTCTTATTATCTATTTATTTATTATTATTAATGTTGTTTTTTGGATGACATATGAGCTAGATAATTCTTTGTTAAGAATCAGATTCACAATAATTGCTTTTTCTGTCTGGAATCACCAGCGATGTTCTTGAACATTCCTTCTCTGAGATTCAAGGAGATTTTTATCTTGTGGAGTGTGTGATGACGTGATGAGGACGTTACAGGACATAAACACACTGCGCACTGTTCATTAGAACTGTTAATCTGCACACACACACACACACACACACACACACACAGACACACACACACACTAACCTGAGCTGGTGAAAACATCATCAGTCACACACACTTATCTTCCGGCGAACGGACAGAACCTTTCGTCCTTTGTTTATCTCCAGCATGATGCTCTTTAAATTCCCTGTGTGAGATGATCTCATGGACCAAACATGTGGCTTCAGTCTGTGCTGTCGTGTTTAACCACATTGATTATGGCCTGGTTTCATTCATCATCATAGCTCTGAAATTACACTCGTATGTTGCAAGTTATTTTGGAAAGCGATTTCCCATCGTCGTCTCCTGGCTGGAGACTAAAGGAATGCAGATGAATGTCGCTGTCAGTGAGTTTAATTAATATTCGGCATTATTACTTTTGATACAGTTACTATAATTCCTAATTTTGTTACTGATGATCTAGTCAGCTTTCAGATAAAAGTTAGTCATGCAGCTGTGATGTTTGTTTAAAAGCATTGGTTGGTTGAGATTTGAGTGATTCAGTAATAATTCATGTGCGCCCTCACTTCCTCCTTCTTGAACTTGTCTGATTGTGGCTTTTGATTTTTGCTCTGCAAACAGTTTGCAATGGAGGAATTTCACAGATTGTTCAAACACTGACCAAATCTCTGTGATTTAACAGTGGAAATGACTGATCAGGAGATTCAGCTACAGTCTTCATGTAATTTGCTCGTATGTCTGGGAGGGAATAATTGAGAGATGAAAAGATCTTTGTGATTTTTCTTTCAGTGAAAATAATGGCCAGTAGTTACCACCAGGTTATTAACAGGTTATTAAGCTAGTTAATTACCACCAGGTTATTAACTAGTTCAGCCTTCCATAGTTAACTAAGTTACTGAGAAATAATCTTGGCATGTTTGGTGGTCAGAAACATCTTAGAGTCTCAGGTTGTGTGTTCTTTTTGGTTTCATGGTGAAACACTAGTTTAAACTAGTTCAGACAAGTTCTGGTGTCAGTAATTGTCTGCATTATTTGTTTGAACGGGTTCTCTGTTGTGTTACGATGTAGAGACATCACCTCTGCTCCTCTGCTGGGTTTTAAGGCTCCAGAGGGACTGGTTTTTGGCAGGACATCAGGGTGAAAGTGCTTTTTGGCAGTTTTACGAGCAGTCATACATTGTGCTGTGTTCTTTCATGTCTCTGAGAAGAACTCACAGCACCGTAACGTCATCAAGAGTCATTTAAAACATCATCTCAGCACATCATTCATTATGAATATCATAACGGAGCTGAATGTTGTTTTTCAGTCTTACACTCGAATGGAACTAAAGTGATTTAAAATGATGTTTAAAGGGATGTACACTCACTTAAGTCACATCAGTGGTTAAAAAGGTTATTTAACAGGTTGACAAATAAAGTGAGTAGATTTTTGGCTGGTCATGTGATCTCAACATGTGGTCATGTGATCTCAACATGTGGTCATGTGATCTTATATTTCTATATAAGCCAGCCCTTATATAGCAATATATATAGCATGAAGCTGGTCTCGCTTCATGGTGTCGGCCATGTTGACATGTTGAGTTTTTTAATTGCTTATATTAAACTTGATGTGGTTTCTCGATGTGCTGACATCTGAAGAGGCGGCTGGAAATGGTTCGATGTGGTTCTGTGCGCATGTTATAGCCACACTAATATTTGTGATGCTTTCTGCTGGGAATGATTCAGCCATTTGTCTGTCAGAACATCTTCTGTGGTAAACATTTACTCTGGTAAATAGTGTAAAGAGAGGTGGAGGTGCGAGATAAAAGATGCACGTCAGCACAGAGAAATAAATCACCTCTGTTTAAGAGCAGTGTGTGTGTGTGTGTGTGTGTGTGTCTGTGTGTGAACACGTGAACTGTGGTTGACTGGTGTGTGGACAGAGTCAGGGCAAGAGATGCTCAGGTTCCTAATGGCCTCACACA
>JAZGTJ010018950.1:0-11159 GCA_036877575.1 Botia almorhae | reverse complement strand
GCGTACCACTCCTGTGAAAAACATCACACAGGAAATGTCTTTTAAAATAAACAAGCTCTCACAGCAGACAATGGGCAAAATTAATGTGCAAATGTATGCAAGAAATTAAAAGGCAGAATTAGGCAGGCAGATGAGGAAGCTGCTTTCTCAAATTGTTGGAATTATGAATAATTGTGGCAAATTCACCGCTTCTAATATGACTTTTTGGGGTGTAAACAAAGGCTTAATTGTGGAAATTCATATGTGACTGTGAGCAGCCTTGAGTTTCCGTTCCTAACTACTGATAACAGAACATAAAGAGTACAATCAAAAGTTCCTCGCATTTATATCACAGCAGTCATTCATTACTCCTCTTTCAGGTCAATGAGGGCTGTTGTACTTCTGGACCAATGACAGTTTGTCAAAGTTGTCCAGAGTTTCACAACAGTCTTATCTTCTTGAGTAGCGCCTGTGGGTGGACCAGCAGCTTTGACTTCATCACCAGCAGGACGTTTCATCTTCAGACTGGCTTTCACAGGGAGCAGTAAAACTGTGTGAGCTAACAGACTCATGGTTGCAGGAGTGGTTGTCAGAGAAGGGATGGGAAGAGTGAACATTAGAGGAGAGGAAAGGCTCGTCTCTTTGTGCCTCGGACTGGGAGGAGGTGTCGTGGAATTCTCCAGAGACTGAGAGACACAGGTTTGTTTTGATGTGGAGCTTGACAGACCTTAGAAGTGCTCACGACACACACCAAAAAAAGAGCCGCCTGCTTTATATGCATGCATACAGTACACCGGTATATCTCACAGATCTTCTGAGAATTCATCATTACCGTATGTACAGAAGATTATACGTACTGGGACGACAAGTCGAGCCAAAAGCATCGCCATATGGGTGTCGCTTTATATCCAGGTTGTAAAAAAGTTACATTATGTTTTATTATTGACTGACTCTTAAACAGAGGGAGAAACAAAAAGGACATCAAATATCAAATACATTATTAGGCCTGCCTGTCCACTGCTACAAACATTAGCTTTAGTACTGATGTTGATGAGATGACTACAACCATGTTTGATTGTGTATACAATCTTATAAAAAGGTGCTTTGCTGTACCATAGAACCATCTTTGGCTATATGGTTCCATAAAGAACTTTTAACATCCATAGAATCCACAGATAGTGGAACGCCTTTTCAGGAACTAAATGAGCTCCTCGAGATTAGAACGAGTGCATCCCAAATGATAGTACATCTCTAACATTTCTACATGAAAAAATAAATGTAACATTTAATAAAGCTCAAATTTACTCAACACACACTAAACCCTGTGAGCTCTTTCTCACTTTAAACATTAAAAATACGTAATGAACATGTCATTACGTATAAATACATAAATGTGTAAATACATACATCTGTATTTATCTGTAATTATATATATAAAATATATAAAAACAAATTATATATATTAAATAGATTAATTTATATACATGTATTTAGTTTATATACATTACATATATATATATATATATAAAATCTTCCCTGTTTGTTTGTGAATGATGGCCTGTGATTATGTGAAGCACAGATCGGTTTACAGTCTGTTCTCTTTACAGGACAGAAAACAAACAGGCTGACAGTCTGGAGATATTTCATCTGTAATATTCTTATAGTACTGGCTATAAAAGGCAGATTTAGAGGCACTGTTACAGCTGATGTCTGAAGGTGCTCTCACTTTGAAGCACAAAGGGTGATGGGTTCGAACGCACACCTCTGCCTTCAATGGGACTTAAAGCACCTCAATGCCGGTGAATTTAAGGAGTCACATGACTTCCTATGAAAGGACCGAGCAGCTCATTCTCACTTCCCCACACCTCCCTCAAAACTGATGGAAAAACTAACAATAGAAGATGAAGTGCAAACTTCCTAAGAGCTAGATGCAATTAACAGAGTGTTAATGAATTCTGTTTCATTATCCATGAATCAACAGGCTGTGTTAATTACGACCAGAACAAGCTCTTCTCCTCCACAGCTCTACCCCGAGATATAAACACACTCGACTCGTACCTGGAGCCACAGGTGGTCCTCCGACGAAATGATGTCCTCCCTCGATGTGACTTGATTTACCTTCATCATGACACAAGAGTCTTTGAAGCTGATTGAGGACGTGTGATAACTGTGTGTGGAGTACAGAACTGCTCAGGTGTGACAGAGACACACTTTAATGAAGGTGAAAATATAAAGTCTTCAGCAGCGAGTGTGGATGCTGTTACTGAACGCTGAAGAAACACAACATGAAATTTGTTTTTAAACCGCAGAAATCTGCATTGTCACAACACACACTAGTGAAAGCCATCTAAAACTACTCTAACCTCAACATTAACTTATTCTTAAATAATTATGACGAATGAAGGTTTGTTGCTGAACCTAGGTAGAATATTTGTGCTTTATTTAGGGGTCAAGGTGAGTGGAAAAGGTCAAAAAAGGTGTTGATAAAAACATGCTCATGTTATTTGTCAACTACTCAAAACAAACTATGGTGCATATACCCTGCATAGTAATTACAGGTAAAATGACATTAAAATTACATAGTAACGTGTTTCATTGTAATATTGTTTCAAGTCATAAAAAACGTGATTAAGGGACATCTGAACAGTGCCACTCACAACCAACTGATGACTGTCAAACCAAAACTCAAACAAACATAAAGAAACAGTGCAGCAC
This sequence comes from Botia almorhae, assembly GCA_036877575.1. Classification (NCBI taxonomy): domain Eukaryota; kingdom Metazoa; phylum Chordata; class Actinopteri; order Cypriniformes; family Botiidae; genus Botia; species Botia almorhae. Next base: position 8,465 of record JAZGTJ010018950.1, on the reverse strand, counting down.
TACAGCACTTGTAAGGACACGGCTTATAATACATGTTTACAAAGCAGCTTAATGAAAAGAGATTTGAAGGAAACACTACAACAGAACATAATGTGTATGTGAGTGTTTCAGAGGTCTGCTCTGGATTCTACTGAAAACTCTTTACATTAAAACCCTGTTCAATGTTTCAATGTTAAGAGCTTGCTGTAACTGTTTTCATCATTAAATATGTGTCCCTGTGTCAAGTTACAAAAAACATCCCACATTTTCCAGTGTGAATAGTGACCATCGTTCTTCTGTCTACATCCTTTCAAGAGTCTACATACCTCAGCATATGCAAATCACCAACCTTGAGATTTCTGACTCTTCTATTGGCCATTGAAATCCTCTAGCAAACATCACAGAAAAAACTCGACTCAACTCAATTGTTCCAAAAGGACAAGAGGAACCTCTTAAAGCAGAAGGTCAGATCATTTGTATGTGACCATTCAATCTGTCTTTTATTTTAAAAAATGAAGCATTTTTCACGCCAGCTGATCCAAAACATTTCAAAAAGTCACTTTGTTCAACAAAACATTTGCGTTCCGTCGCTATTTTTCAAATGCAAAAATAAGTTGCTAATTTTGTCAGTGCTCTTTCTAGACAGTGCAGGTTTAATTGCTAATTGTTAACTGGGAATGAATGCATTTGCATATTAATTAGGGAGGCCATTTACATTTTTAATTTGCTGCCTTCAAAGGGGGTGAGATAAAAGGTCGCACAATTTTAAATAATTTATGCTCCACCACTGAAAAGAATCTGAACAAGAAGAGTGCTCAGCTGATTTTAACCCCTCAGAGCTTTTACAGAATAAGTCTCTCCAAAAATTGTTTTTACAAATCTAATTAAATGGAAGACAGCTCCGAGCAGACAGGAACCAGCAGAACAGTCTCGATACTTTTATAATCTCTGCAATACTTTTATAAATTAACTTACTAGTTAGTACATAGTGCATATATGTACCAAAAGCAGCTGTCATTAGACTTATAATGAAATCACAATAGCAAATGTAATACAACAAATCAGAGCGTTACAACAGCACAGTTATATAAGATCTGACAATCTAATACATTATATTAACTTACTATAATCATTGCTCTAATACTCATCAACATTACTGGATAGTTTTATTTAGTAATCTGTAATTTTACAGATTTTAATTTTTAAAAATGTAGTAATTTTTAGTAATCTTTAGTAATCTGCTAATTGTGTTTGTTGTCAGAAGTCAAGCAAAAGTCTTTGTACTAAACGATCAGACAGCTTTTTCTCAGACAGGGCGAGAAGGCTAATGATCGTGTGTGGAACTGTTCCGTACTACAGGCTGCGACTCAATATAATGTTGCTTCCGTTCCCCCGACACACTAACTGAGCATTTTCATCCTGCATGACTGTGTGTTTGCTTTTGAAATGCCGATAGAAATGCTAACCTACACAGATCATTACAGATTGTGTTACCATGACAACCACAAGTATATTTTTCACAACTATATTCAAATGCGACACTCAGAATCTTGAACGTTTGAACAGAGCACAAGCTCATTACAGCACGTGTGGCAGTTTTATCTGTGGCAGTATGACAAACTAGCCACAATCGCTTTTCCCGTGTCTGAAGCACAATGTGTTTCTTCTCTGTACCACTGATGCTAAATACACACCCCAAACGAACCAAGAGCATCTACATCTAAAACTGACACACCGTCATTGTCTGTTTGGCATTTGGCCTTTTTTATGGTCGTGCCCTTAAATGACATCCTGACACTGCCAGCATGCAGTGCTGAGTGTGTATGTGTGTGTGTGTGTGTGTGTGTGTGTGTGTGTGTGTCATCTCTCTATAAGCTAAATCATATTTTAAGAAAGATGCTGAATTCCACAGAACTTTCTCTGCAGTCAGACTTATTCTCGCTGGACCTGAAATGAAGTGAATAAACTCGATTCAGGCACTATTGAGCAGCGTGCAGGAGGGCTGCCCTCTTGATTGAATCATTGATTTTCTGGAGTGCTCTGTGTTTAAGGGGGATAAGACGACAGCCTTCAGGCAGTAATGATTGTAATTACCGCAATGACTGCTCATGTCAGATATGACACTGACGGGGCTGTTATTAACCTTTATTATCCAGCCCCAGAAATTTGAGGAAAAAAGCGACAAGAGGCTTCGGGCGCTCCCCCATCCAAGACCCACCTCAGCTGAACACGTGGATAAACAGATCTGAGATCAGCTTCCTGACGCCCACGTTCAGCAACTGGTTAATTGACTGTGTAGTCAGAGTCACTGAGCTGTCCAGAGTATTGATTTTTAACGTGCCCCCCTCCATTTTAATCAGGCATCACGGCCCATCAGCAGGGTGGAAGTACAGAAACAGCTTTACCACGATTCAGGTGCTGACACGTTTCCATATTTTTTTGCACAGCGAGCTGAACGTCAGGTGACCTGACCACCTGATGAAGTTAATCATGCTTTTATTGGCTGGTTTTTTTAACTGCATGAAGCCAAATTGAACTATTGACAAATATCAGGAAAAAGTGCCACACTTTGGCAGCTGTGTTCACTTGCATATTCAGCCACTAATTAGCTGTTTCAGCAGTGAGGACCAGGGGGCACTGAGCACTGAGGGTGGGGGCACACTCACCCAGAGACAGAGGCAGAATACACACCTTCTGAAAAATGTTTGTGTTGTAACTTTTTTTGGTTAAAATTGAACAGAAATCAGTAACTGAGCAAATACACAACAGATCAGTGTTCTGAACAGTCTCCTTACCTCCATTCTCCACAGTAAGTTTAGAATCATGATTTATAATTTGAGTTGTCTGGTTTAATTTCATGGGAAATGTCAGTGTGACTTCATTCGTCTGCATTATTAATAAAATCCTTTGTTGAAACTTATTAATACACCATATTCTGTCCCTGCTGTATGTAAGGTGTACCTGATGAGGAACAGAGTCATTGTAAACGAATTCCTTCTTGTGTCCCGTGCCAACAATTTCAGCCCCCTCAACGTCGATTCCTGAAACTGTAATACAGACATAAAATACTACATTCAGCACAGACTTAGGAAGAGTGAAATACAGTCTATGAAATGCATTAAATATATAACAGAGTGAAATAAGATAATAACGTCACATAGACAGAAAGTGATGAAACATTCAACATAGAAGCATCAAAGGTTGTGTAAAAAAAAACATTGAACAATAATAATAATTATTCAACATTTGTGTTCAGTTCAGATCATCAGCTATCAGCATCAGTGCACTATTCTCACTGTTTAAAATCAAAGATAATAAACAGCCGCAGTAACGGGACACGACCGGTTTGTAAGTGCACTACAGCTGTTTGACCAGCAGAAGGCAGTACATTTAACAGTGTAGAAAAGTTACTGAGCAACATTGTTCAGAAAGTCTTGTTGCTTCAAGATGGTTCACACGACACACACGTCAACTGTAATAAACAGATTTTAATCTTTAACAAGCATTTTGAGATGGGTTTAGTCCGGAGCTGTGACAGTGAAAGTGTGTGTGTGTTACAGAACACAAGAACACACAGGGTTCATAGGAACTCCAGTTATAGGTTCTGATAGGAACTCCAGTTATAGGTTCTGATAGGAACTCCAGTTATAGGTTCTGATAGGAACTCCAGTTATAGGTTCTGATAGGAACTCCAGTTATAGGTTCTGATAAGAGACGACGTCACCTCACTCAGAATACTGTTAGTTACATGATTCCTCATCAGCAGATAACTGTGTTTCAATCATATCCAGTACTCAACAGCAAACCAGTTCATGAAGCAAAAGCCTCTAAATTAACGGCTAGTACTGGAAATGGACTCTTTCAAATGTGAAAATAATTACACATGAAAGCAAGAACGCCAGCAGCCTCACACACGATAACAGTGAAAACAACAGCGACACCTACATGTCGTGACGTCACACTGCACACTGGTTTATGATTGAAATTACTTGATCCGTGCCGTAGATGAATTGATTCTTTAAATTTTTCAGAATTGTTAAAAGGATACAGATGACCTTTTCATTTAAAATGAGATTTTTGAAGAATGTTGACGTAGCCCCTGCCAGTGACAGTAAAGTGGATAAGGCTGTTCATCTCTATAAAGTGTATTAGATAATTATATAACAGTCTGTGTGACTTAAAAGTGCTTTTAAACCATATCATTCTCTCTGCTACCAATACAGCTATAAACACACGCCGTGCTAGCTGTCAAACTAACCAAACACGGTTGATTTTTGCATGTGTCAAAACACAATATACTGCATATGTATATGCTTTGAAAGGAGCAGTATGCAGAACATTCTTCAAAATCTGTGATTATTAGAATATTTAATTTATGAGAGTAACTACTGATACAAGCAATGTGTGTACAACAAACCACACCTGGTGCAAATGAATGCTTCAGGAAATACTGACGAAATATGTATTTAACTATCAACAGAAGTTTGTACTAAATTTGAGGAAAGATCTCTATCTAGGTCTTTGTTTCGGTAACTTAATAAACCAAACGCTTCCACTACCCATAGTGCTTTGCTCTCATTATAAGCTTTAGTGGATGTCTCTGGATGTTTAGTGCAATTGTACAGTGTTTTTACTTCTGAAGGTTTTGATCTGAGAGAGACAGCCCTTTCATTTCATGAACATGGCATCTCACTTTGAACACAGTGATGTTTCAGAGAGGAGCACTTCATTAACGTGATGCGTACACGCTTTTATCACCTGTGAGGAGAACAGTAACCCAGATAGACCAAAACAAAACAGCACACAACACACAGAGTGACGGCTTGAGTTACTGAGCCTCATAACAACCCTGCGGAGCTCATAAAGCAAACTGACCGGATCAGAGGATCGCAGCACGGGCAACACGCTGTTCTGACCCCTGTGATGTCTGTATATGTCCAACATTGACTGACATTCTGCCATCTTTACCGACGATGACTCGATGAATTACCGATACAATCTTTAATCACTCCATTTAATAATATCACGTGACTGCTCACTCCGAAATGACACCTTGACATGCCGACAGTGGTGATTGGCTGATGGCACACTGTCCCCGCCCCTTTACTCGCGACTGTCCTGTGACATCAGAGGTATCGGACAGGGAGAAATCCGATGTTGCGGTTTCCACTTTATTTCATGCGTTTAAACTTTAAATGACTTTCTAAAACATCAGACAGACACTTGCACAATATACCATAATTGTATCATATGTTGTTTGCAAAACATCTTGGCAATAAATGTGCAATTATGCTATATGATGGTGATATTTGGGATATAGCAGAGGATGGTTATCATAGTCTGATTTAAGTCTTAAAGTTTTAAGATTGAAAGTTTTGCTGTATTATGAGCGAGCGGTCATAGATGCATTCCGCTTCATTGATTTTCAACGCGACTGATCTTTTGTCTCAACACGCTTAAAGTCAAAATTGAAAATTAAAAACAAAATACGCAAAGAATATGATACTAAGGGAACAGTTCTGAACATGTTTAAAAGCTACTACACTGACAGGATTATTTCTTGTTTAAAATCTTTCAAATCCTCATCTGAAGCCGTCTGCTTATATGTTTAAAATTGTTATTGCAGACAAAGATATAATTGTGCCAACATATTAATTATATTATTTAATTCTAAAATTTAATTAAATTATATAATTCTGTTGTTAGAAAATTACAATTTTATTCTAAAAGTTTTGGAAATGTTATATTAGGATCACATAGTGAAGAGAAAGCAGCCAATCAGAGCGCAGGATAGAGGAACTCTTCAAAACATGTTTAGAAAAGCTTTTCAGGATGATTCCTCATGAAACTGAGTGATAAAATGACAAGAAAACATTTTTGACTACACTGAATATGATAGAATACAACTGTTTAATCATTTTCCCCTTTTTTCTAGTCACAACATAATTTCCCAAATTAAGCATTTTGTCAACTGGACTCTATAGAGCAACTGAGCATTATGGTGTCAAATCCTCTCTCTACACATTTAAACTTATTTTTATTCCTGTAAACCTGTGTACAGTATAAATGACCACAATGTAACTTACAGCAGTTTTTTTAACTGTAAATCTTTTGCATAAACCAAACAATCAACAGATCACACAGTGACTTCTTTGCAACAACATAGATCTTTATTTGTGAAAAAGTACAATACCTTGGCCTTACAAATAAGTGTATGAAAGAACTGAAAGAACATCGCAAGCTCATAGAAGGTGTTTGACAGAAGTGTGTCTGTGCTGTGACAGTGTCCTGCGGCAGCAGAGTGACTGTTACACAAATCCACACTGACCATCAAGACAAAACATATTCATCACTGAATCAACAAAACAGAGTAAGAAAAGTTTGTACACATTTCCAAAATGAACAAAAATCACCCTCCTGCCTCAATAAACAGCATCAAATCTATTTTTGTTGCAATTTTATCTTCATCCATATCCTGAAAATCAGGTCATAATAATAAGCTCAGGTGTCATTTTTAATATGTTAGTCATCTAAAACACACCTTTGATTCCAAATTAGGAAAGAAAAACGGCAGGAAAAACAATAATAATAGGAAAATCAAGCTGTTCAAAGCAAATAAGAGTGTGATTTCTTGGTCTAGATTTGAATGCATATATGCGTATATATATATATACATACACACACACACCATATAAATTTACGGCCCGGACTGGTCATATAGCTGAGATCACTGGAATCAGAGCATGCCTTGCTAAGAAAGCAGAGCAAAAGACTAATCTTTACCTGATCTGGTTAAATCACAGCTGTATTAGCGAGCTAGATTTCTCTGTATGAACTGGCTCTCGTCTCCATCATTATAAGTCACTCACTCAATGCTTCTCCACCTACTGAGCAGTTTAATGCTTACCCGACACCTTCAGCTCTGTACAATATGATGGACTGGCCTCCAGTGGACCATCTGCACCCGAAAATAAAATGACACGCCTCCTTTTTGATATTAAAAGAAAATAAAATCATAAAGCATAACTGTCTTGGTTCAAACTAAGGGGAGTGGTTGTTTACAAGCGTGCACCAGATTCACACAAACACATTTATTAATCACAATGAGGTCGTTAGGTATGACTTTTTTTGCATTGTACCAGGAAGGAGGGAGGGAAAGGGGCCCAGGGAAGTTTGTGGAAGAACAGAGCTGCCCCCTTGTGGAGAGCTGCGTTGCACAGGACCAGAACTCCACGTGACTTTTTCACCTCCTGAACAGGAGAGAAACAGAGGAGCGCCGCTTCTATCTGCTGAGTCTCAGCTTGATGGAGTTCTTCACCACCGGGACGGGGTTGGCCGGGACAATCGGAACGTCCGACAGATCCGTATTGGTGGATTTCTGTACAAAACATCATCACATTTCATAACTGTAAGATGGAGCAGAGACATGTCATGTGATGTCATGAGAAGTAATTATTCATGTCCTCTATGTACACGCAGCCTCAGATAGAGAATCTGCTGATTTTCTACCACAGCAGAGGTTGAATTGTTATTTTACAAATTCACGTTTGTTGAAGGTGACACAGAGGGGCACAATTCTTCCTTACACACTGTCATTGGCTTGCATTACAAACTTTAATGTATGGTGTGTAAATTCAAATGCATTGTGTTGAAAATATTGTGCCTGTAAACACAGGGTAAAAGATAATGATGATGCAATAACTGAACATGTCCTCACCTGGGCAGGAGGCATCTTCTCTGCTGTGTTCACCTCCTAAGCATGACAGGAAATGACATCAGCAATATAACAATCAAGGTATAAATGTAATTCTTCAGATACTCTATTTGCTCACCAGTAATTCTGTCTCCATTTTGGGTTCAGCTGTTTCACCGGTCTGCACAAACGGAATAAAGAATAATCACAGACAAAAAAAACATCACAGACAATCAATCACAAGTTCAAGAGAGGACAGAATGGAGTGCAGGGTGCTTTTTCTCTGACAGTCTAAAGAATGAATTACCACTGGATCCAGTGTTACACGCTCATCAGCTTCATCTGAGGACTTTGCTTCTGGTTCTGAGTTCTGGAAGAGAAGGATTTCATTACAAAACAGTTCTTTGTCTAAATGATTCTTCATCAGTCTGATTCATGAGGTACAACTGTCATCAGTCTGATTCATGAGGTACAACTGTCATCACTCTGACTCATGAGGTACAACTGTCATCACTCTGACTCATGAGGTACAACTGTCATCAGTCTGATTCATGAGGTACAGCTGTCATCAGTCTGACCCATGAGGTACAACTGTCATCAGTCTGATTCATGAGGTACAACTGTCATCAGTCTGACTCATGAGGTACAGCTGTCATCAGTCTGACTCATGAGGTACAGCTGTCATCAGTCTGACTCATGAGGTACAGCTGTCATCAGTCTGACTCATGAGGTACAACTGTCATCAGTCTGATTCATGAGGTACAACTGTCATCAGTCTGATTCATGAGGTACA
>JAZGTJ010018949.1:0-11159 GCA_036877575.1 Botia almorhae | reverse complement strand
ACCAGGTGAGGTTCTCCATGGTTACAGGACCACATGCATAGTGGTGTTGGTGACCAGGTGAGGTTCTCCATGGTTATAGGACCACATGCATAGTGGTGTTGGTGACCAGGTGAGGTTCTCCATGGTTACAGGACCACATGCATAGTGGTGTTGGTGACCAGGTGAGGTTCTCCATGGTTACAGGACCACATGCATAGTGGTGTTGGCGACCAGGTGAGGTTCTCCATGGTTACAGGACCACATGCATAGTGGTGTTGGCGACCAGGTGAGGTTCTCCATGGTTACAGGACCACATGCATAGTGGTGTTGGCGACCAGGTGAGGTTCTCCATGGTTATAGGACCACATGCATAGTGGTGTTGGTGACCAGGTGAGGTTCTCCGTGGACACAGGACCACATGCATAGTGGTGTTGGTGACCAGGTGAGGTTCTCCATGGTTACAGGACCACATGCATAGTGGTGTTGGCGACCAGGTGAGGTTCTCCGTGGACACAGGACCACATGCATAGTGGTGTTGGCGACCAGGTGAGGTTCTCTGAGGTTACAGGACCACATGCATAGTGGTGTTGGCGACCAGGTGAGGTTCTCCATGCTTACAGGACAACATGCATAGTGGTGTTTGATCTACAGCAAGGGACCCGCAAAAAAAAAAACCTCAAATGCAGCTTTATTAGGGCAAATGCATTATTATGGTAATATTTTAATGGCTAATATTATTGCCATCTCAGGTACCATCCTGGGCTAATAAAATTCACAGTGACCGGAACTGTGGCTTAAAGGAGATGCGTTGCTATTTAAACCTAAGAGAGACATTCAGTTGTTTAAATATGGATTCTAGCTTAAACTACTCCTGCAGGCAATGCTTAAGAGTCAGCATTTTATTCTGCCCAAAGCACTGGAGGCTGCAGCTCTCCAGATAGTCTCAGCAGTGAGTCCAGCTTCTGTCTTCCTCCAGGGGAAGCGCTGGAGAACCAGGACGAGGGGGGGCAGGGAGGCTGTACAGAGATAAAAGAACAGGGCTTTATCTCTGGAGGTAAGAGCAGCCTTTAACCAGTGTAAGATCTGCACTGACGCTTGAGTTAAAGCAATCCCTGAAAGCAACCTGCATGGTTTTCGATGACTGCATTGGGTAAGTGGTATGAAGATGGGGACTGGATTAGAGAAGAAGGCCTCATAAAGGACTCAGAGCTGTCTTGGATTGTAGAGTTTTGGACTGCAGATAAACCTGGATTGGAAAGAGTGTTTTGGATTGAAGAAACAAGAGTTTTGGACTGTAGACACAGTGTCCATTCCAAGACCCTCTTCAATCCAAAATTGTCTGTACATGTCCAAGACTAAGAGTGACTGTAGAGGGATTTGGACTGGAATGAGAAGGTGCTGATGTGCTGTCTCCAGGATTACTGGGTTGCTAGGGCAGGCTGGTAAACTGGACCTGGAGCCAAAAAAAATAAAGTATGTGCCACAAAAAGGACTGGACAAAGAAGAATAGAATGAGATATCAAAAAATAGACAATGGTGCCCTGAAGGCATTTGAGGAGGAACAATAAATGATGAAACTAGAAGAGAACGAGGAGGAAATAAACAGAGACTGAGTGAATTAGAGTAGATTAGAAAAGATCAGAAAAATTGCAAGGGGCTGAGGTGAGAGAGGAACAATCTAATCATGCAATATTAAATGCGAGTGCATTTCACACTTGACAGAAATGAAGGTCTGCAGCTATTGCAGCAGACAGTTTGAGAATGAAGTCTCATGATCAGAGACAGCAGGAGAAAATGGGGTGTTGTAATGCAGTGCTGTCTAATATCTGTCTATTCATCACACACAAGGTGTGTTTGAGATGAAACACTCCACACACACACAGCCCATACACAGGCTGGTTAAAGCTGCAGGCCGATCTTTTCCTACCTGTGCTTCAGTCCATTACTCCTGTATGTTGTCATAGTAAACTGTGTAAACTATGAGATTTGTCATTAGAAGCTGCACCGCAGTGCCCTGCGCTCTGCATACAGCTGCTGCAGCCAGAAACCTGAACAGACTGTTTCACAGGAGCAGGAGAGTACTGATGGAGACGTCTCTCTGAAGCACAGGCGTTTCTAGCTACCAAGCTCGGCTGGTGCAATTAACCAACAGTGAATTCTAAACAGGTCTGACAATAGCTTTCTCCTGCCGTCTCTAATTCCAACCACACGATTCTTCTTGTTTCATGTCTTTCCTGTCTTTCATGAGCACCCCTGCTCCATCTTCTTCCCTCTCCCTCTGTCTAATCTAGACTTTTTAAAGACCCCAGTGTCACCCTGCTTGCCTCCAAGCTATTGCACCTACAGAAAATGAGACATTTTGGGAGAAGGAAGAGGAACAAGATGAGAGTCTGTTTGTGTCTCTGCTGCTGGCTGCATCTCTTGCGAGCTGCACTTCTTCATTGTCATGTTTGTTAGCACAGCTCATTTTTCCTCTGCTCTACATGCCTCCAGAAGCATCAGCTCATTGATCCTCACACACGCTTGCTCAGATCCTCTTTAACTGAAGAGTTCACCCACTGAAGAGTTCACCCACTGAAGAGTTCACCCACTGAAGAGTTCACCCACTGACTGGAAGCAAGCGAGAGCGCCGGGTTCACACCACATCTACTCAGTGTAGGGCAGGAAAGATCTGGAAATTAACTGTGTGACAGAGGCTCAGTCTCTACCACATTATAGATCACCACAGACCTCTGCAGATACAGTATTGAAGCCTAAAAACTTTTTTAAAATGCCAGGAGGCAAAAAAAAAAACAAATACGTCAAGCAGAAGTGCACAGGTCCTTGCAGTTCTCCAAGTGAACTGCAGGGAGTCTGTGGAGAAGATATATTAAATTTTCATCTTAATGAAACTCTTTCCCCAGTGTCATTTTAACAATCTAGCTTCCATACACTGGACGTCCCTGTAAAGGTTGAAAACCCTGGGCTGTGGAATACACTGATCATTTAATGAACAACTGGTAAATACAAAACTTCCTCTGAATTTCTGTTCAGACCAGCAGCTAAATTTGCCTGTGACTACTGGCTGTCTTGACTAACCTCGCTGTGAACCTATGACCTTTCAAACTCTTCAGCTTTGTGATAAGAAGTGAAACAAACACTAATTGACACTCTTTAACAGCTGTCCATCTCTCCTCGTTGTTACTCCATGTTACCTCCTCTTCTCTCACCTGGTATCCGTCACTCCCTCCAGCCCATTCTCAGCATCTCTCCTCTGCTGCACCTCTTTGGAACTCATCCTCCATTGGGATTTGGAGGAAATTGAATTGAATTAAGAAGGAATTCTTTGCGCTTCCATTGGCATCATTTCCCCACTCACAGTAGAACATCACTCTCATATCTCAGTGTGAGAGAATGAAAATGGGCCCGGGCACTGTTCTCTCTTCATTCTCCCACTCTCTCTTTCTCTCATCCTTTAAAATTGAATTTATATCTGAGGGCACCTGAGATATCTGCTGATTCTTTTAAGACTGAGAAGAAAACTCATTTCATAACATATGAGAGGTAAAGCTATATAACGTCCATCCTTCACAACACATAACACAGCTTTAGTTTTTATAACATCAGACCGTAAAGGTGTGTCAGTGTCACGTTCTTTAAATATTACACTTTAATCAGAGTGTATCAGAGGCCCTATAATTTCACTGTAAGTGTCTGTGGTGGTCAAACTGAGACCCTCAGCTGCATTTCATGTGGTGTTCTCAGAGTGCTTGTTTGAAAATACTGACTGACAGTGAGGCAGAGTCAGAATATTAAGCTGTGATGAGGAGATGGATGAGAGAGAAAAATCACTTGAGAAATTAATCCCCTGCATCTATTCACAAGTGGACACCTTTTCTCCTCCTAAAACCTCCATTTGCAGAGTTAATATCTCGGTCCTTCTGGCTGCTTTCAGGACTGGATGTATAAAGGGATTGTGGGAGAGATGACAAGTCTCTCAAGCATGCACAGCACTGCAGAACTGTTTTTCCATCACTATTAATAGGCTGTGATGTGATGGCCAGGAAGACACTCACAGCAGCAGACAGACAGACTCAAGTCTGTTTCATTCCTGCTCTCTTATTTATAAGACTGAGATGACTAACCACACTTCAGATTTCCTCAATGTATGAAACGAGCCAGAGAGAGAGAGTGGATTCAAAAAAAATGTTTAATTAGAATTGAGAGAACTCCATCATCTCCTGCACAGAGTGTTCTTCCATGGCTGTGAAACTGAGGCCAAACTGCTCTAGTGATCCATCTGAGCAGAGCTGAGGTTTGACAGCAGCCTAACAGTGTTCAACCAAACTGCCAAATACTTTAATCTGCACTGAGGCCGGCTCGCCCGTGTGCCCCCCTCGCTTTTTAAAAAAGAAGGACATTGTGTCAGCGCCACTGTTTACAAATATCACAGGGGTTCAAAGGCTTTTCTGAGTCTGTCATTCTGTACACATCTGCAACTCTTTTAGCCATTGACTGACAGACATGCAGCCTGATGAATTTGATCTCTTAATGAATTAAAACTGATTACAGATGGCTGACTATAGCCGTGCTACAGCTGGGCCTACAAGCCAGCTGAGAGAGCGAGAGAGAAAAAGAGAGAGTGAGGTTAGTCTCCCAAAAAGGAAACATAGTGGATTATAAACCACTGCTGTAGGCCAGAAACTCTTGAAACCTGGTAATCAGAAAGCATTGATCCAACATTTCCAATTAAGTGAGGTGCATGCAAAGTTGAGCAGTTTTGTGATTCCGCATTCATGCATGCATGTATGAGGTAAAGTGTGTGTCTGTGCTAAGTGTGGTGTGATAATGGCTTTGTCTGCTCACCTCCTCTCTCTTTCTTTTTGTGCATTAATTCTAACTAAAACTAAAACAAAGACAAGTGCACATTGTGTGGCAGGAGTTAACATACACATGAGCAGCCATTGAATTCAGCAGGAAAGCTGAATGATCATCATTTACTCAACCAATCATACGAGCCGTTCTGAAATTGGCTGGATAGGTCACATTTGCTACACATTACTTAAATTCTATAGCACTGTGCCAAGCTGCTTGGCAACCATACCAGCTGACGTTTAGGATAATTAACTACACCACTTGGCAGAAAAATAGTTAAGTGTGGCTTTTTGTTTTTTTTTACTAAATTGGCATCTTTTATTAAATTGCTGTTACCACCATATAATATTGTGCTTATAAACCACCTCTCACCAAAATCACATTAAAGCTTATGACACTTTTATATCATGTGCTGCTTAATAATAGTGGCTAATTCATTGATTCCTGAAGAAGCCCCAAAAGAACAAATCTTGGACATCTATCAACTCAGGCAGACATGATTTTATTAGTTTTTTGAGGAGATTGTTCCAGGACTGAAATGTTGTGTCAGATAAAGTGAGTTTTAGGGCTCCTCCAGGTACATAGTCAGGAATTACTGAGTTTATCTGACAGTGCTTTTATTAAACATATTCCAACATATTTAAACTCCATATTTGTTTCCTCACAAAGTGCTGAAAATGTAATGAAAGTAGAGTAGTTTTGTGTGGACCCTCACAAACTTTACTTTATTAGTTACTTGCTGACCAAACACAGCATAAGGCAGAGATTGAAACGTACCAACCTTCACAATTTGACCTTCTGGCACCCAGTGTAATTTAACCCACCAAAAGTGATTTTTCTTTCTTTTGGATTTTTGTTCAAAAATGGCCCATCGTTTCTCATGGAAATCAAAGAGTCAGCGAGCTGAGGGTTAGAAGAGCAGACGGAGAGGCTAAAGAGATTTCTTAGAACCCTACACTCCAATCTGCATTTATTTTTACACGAGACTCACTGCAGCCAATCAGGGAGCTGGCATTTGAGGTTCTGCCTTTACTGGACATTAGAGAAGTGTTTGTACGTCAATGGGCTAATGGAGAGCCAGAGGTGATGAGAGTCTGCTGCCAGACCTCCATTACACAACTGCAGGACATTCAAGCAGAAAGACACAGAAATGCCCATTAGTACCATGTTAAGCAACTTAGTCCAGCGTGTTCCTGCTCACACACTGAGAGCTAGACTAGGAGCAAAGAGCCACCCTTAGCCTATATCAAACACAGCACATCTGCTGCTCTAACGCTTCAGGGATCTTATGAGTGCAGTGATCACATCACATACACGGAGAGCTTTCATCTCCTCTCATATGTGCCCTGATCCTCACAGCCCACAGGAACTGCCATAGACCTTCACAACTGTCTCACACAAAAAACCAAACAGCAAAAAAGACCTGACACATTGTCTTCATCCCCGCAGACACGCAGGCTATGCCATATTTTCCAGTCTGAAAATCTGTGTGTGTGTGTGTGTGTGTGTGATCAAACCAGAACAGATCAGAAATTAAATGAATACTTCACACAAACAATACTCTCGTGTTTTTCTGCCCTCAAGTGTTCTACAGAATGCCTGAGCTGCTCTTTGGCTCGCCTGCACTGAAATGAATGTGAAAATGGGGCAGTCAGGCACTAAAAATGACAAAACACACTATAATATCATAAAAGACTAGTGCACTTTATTTCAAGGCTTCTGAAGTCAAACAATATGTGAGGGACAAAAATAAATAGTTGTTCTCTTTAAACGACGCCTTCTGTCGCAGCTCTATGACCTCATCAGACAAACATATTAAAATACACAACCCTGCATGTTTGACCTCAGATGTCATTTACTCACTAATGTCAATGACAACATTAGTGTCACATTTGCAATGACACAAATGACAGCAAGAGAAGTTCTAGATCTGGACAAAACATGACGTGGACGTACAGTTCCCACCACAGAGGACCGCGAAACACTCACACTAACTCTTTATGATGGCAAACCACCACATAACTAAACATAAACTCTAATTAAACTCTAATTTTAAACTCTCTTAATTTAGCTGCCTGACAACATTCAATATGTGTCTCAATATTTATGTATTTGCTTACATGGTTTTAAAGTAAAGTAACAGTAACTAATTAAACAGTCATGGCCAAATAGATTTAAATTGTTCAACGCAACTAAAATGTAAAAATCGTATAATAAAAATACAGCATAACATCAATGCTGGAGGAGCACAAGAATTATACTTGATCATTTTTATTTACATGCACAATGTATTAAATTAAATGCATTGTGATCATGCTGAATGTTTGTGGACTCAATCGCTTACACACACTAACTCACGTTCTTTAATCTGTAAATAATGTCAAATGTGTTTACTCACTGACTGAAATGATTGATCCTAATAGAGAGACTCTCAATCAGACCAAATCATTATTAAAACATCAAACGCATCAGAACTCCCCCCATTCAACTGCACACAAAGGCCAAACATGTTCTTCATTTTCACTGTATCTCACACACACACACAGCTGCCAGACAGTGTGTAGACTGTATCTGTGTTATTGGGTTTGTGTAAAATCATGTTGAATGTGACGTGCTGTCTAACCTGCCAGTGAAAACGTCTGTAGTCACAATCTGAACTGACAAACTTCAACTGTCGTTTGGAAAGTTTAAATTCATTATGGTCATTTATCATCACTGTCTATCAAGGAGAGCGACGATGGCCCAGCGTTCATAACGTGCCTCATTATCACACTTTCCATATGTGCTAATGCATCCATATTCACCAGTGTATCTTTCATTCGCCAGTAATGAAGGTTTGGATTTGAGCGCTCCTGAACAAGCTTTTATTGACTCTTAAACACATAAAGGCGTCTAATGAAATGACCAGGTGGTCCATTAGATTTTTCCTCAAACTGACATTAATTAGCCCACGAGCTGAATAAAACTCCACATAATTAATACTGATGGACGGAGCTCATGGAAAACAGCGCATGGTGTCTGTCCCCTTTTCTTTCATCAGTGCCGTAATTACTTCATTGATATTCACTATTAGTTTTCAAACAAGCTTTTGTGAACACCGCGTGGTTGTTAAATCTACGTAGCCAAAAATAAATAAGCCCCATTGTGGACCAGTTTCCACGCCCCGCCCAAGTCTGGCCTTTCATGGTAATTTGCTATATTCCACTTCAGACTGTGAAGTGGAATATAACTGTGACCTGACAATTTAAGACACACTTGTTATGCTACACTGGTATTAGTACTGACACAGTAGTATTTGAAAGCTGAACGGTGTTATCTTCAATTACCTGATCATTCTTCGAAGTGAGCAGCTAGTCCATGAACAAGACTGTGGCTTTAAACATAGAGCACATCTCTGTCCTCAGTGGACACGTTTCATTAGCTTAAACCCGCTGCAGTAGGACACTCAGTAGATGACACTCAGTAGATGGATTTCTTGTGTTTGACCGCCGTCCTGAGAGAGGTTTTTTTTACACGTCCTGCTTGTGGCTTTCTAAGTGAGGTATATAATATTTATAAGTGGGCGGGAGGGACCATGGTGAGGTTTTGGAGCATTTGGGAATATAAATGCATAAGCGTAGCGGTTGTCTTAAAGGGCCTGCGCGCACTTCCCTGAAAAGTCTGCTCTTTGTTGTCTCTAGAGCATCTGAAAACAAATGAGTGTGGGCCATTATCTTTAACTGTCCAACAGTGCAGACACAGCCCATAGAAGCCCCTCCCCTAAGACCACCACGCTCAATAACGCTGCTCTGCTAACATCAGATTAATGAGGCCTGCCTGACATGTGCAGCAAACTCACTTAATAACCACACATCCTTTTCTGAGCTGCACAGAACAACACAAACCAATTTAAAAGAACTGTAGCTGCCTGAATTCTCCATAAATCTCCTTCATCATTTGGCCTGCCATCACCGCTGTGGTGTCTTTATGGGGGCAGCAGGGGAGCCTTGAATCTCTCTGGAGCGGTTTGATTTCTTCTCAGCTGACTAGAAGCACCTTTATGCTACAGTACCTTTGTCACCAGAATTCAGTTCATTTGTTTGGTGTAAAATCTGAAATTATGTGATTTGAATTAGAAGAACAGCTATTGATGGTGTATCATTTCCATCTTCGTGTTCACACTTGTTTAAGTGTAATGCATTTCTTAGACCAGTTCGTCTGAGAATAAATTGCCTTTGGAGAGCAGTTTGCCTTCTTCAAATGCAATATGTCTTGCAATATGTGGCAGAGCTTGGCAGGCTAACACAACTGCCACTCTTCTGTATGAGGTTTTGGTAGTAAATCCAGTGTGACAAAAACATGCATAAAACAGTGAAGCTTCTCATTCTGAATCATTATCTAGTTACAGTGGTAAACAGCTGCCAATCACAGCAAAGAACAAACACTAATCAGATCTTAATAATGTCTCTTTTTTCCTAGACAACAGAATTAAACTGAAACTTTGCCTTAAGTTATCTGCTCCCTAAATTTCACAAACAGGCTCTTATTGCTGTCCAGTAGAAACAACTGAGCTCTTAGGAACTTGTGTGAAATTTAAAGAGCAAGAGAAAGTCTCAGTGGATTCTCACTGCTGTCTGGAGAAACAACAGAGTAAGATTGAATAGAGACTTCTGAGATTATTCTCCTGAGAAAGGATCAGAGTCTTTTGTGTCTCCTTTCTCTATCTCACGACTCACACTACGCTCAGATTTCTCAAGGTCTCCAAAAGTTAAATTAAAAAAAAGGATAAAAACAGTCTGAAGGTGTTTCTGACTAGGTCGTGTATTCTTGTGTTTCTCTCTCCTCCTCACCTCTTACAAGCAATTAAGAGGCATGATTTATTTTCCAGTCTGTCATTCCAGTTAAAGACGTCACATGTCCTCAAACCCGCTTCACCTCCGGCAGCTCACTGACATTTTCACAGCATCTCTCTGACAGTCTCTCTTTCCTCCATGCTCTCCGTAAACACAGAAGCAAAACAAGAGACACAGCCCCTTGAGCTTCACTGGATTTCCTATCAAAGAAATCCACAATAACGTGTTCAGCTATAAATAAAATCATTACATTAAAATAAAAGTGTGGCACCACTGGTGGCAGAGTTTGATCCACTTCATTAAAAATAGAGCATGTGTTTCCCTCTTCCACTCTCTCGTTCTGCTTTTGTCTGTCTGTATGGAGACACTGCATGCTTTAAATGACGAGCCTAAAAAGGAAGCGTTTCAAAGGAATAAAGCATGGCACCCCCCCTTCTCTGTTTTAAATGTGGACGTGTGATGTGGGGATAAGACACATGAAACAGGTGGCATTTTCAGGTGAGGAAGATAATGAAGAGGATGTGTAGAAGAGCTGCATCTTTCTATTGAGTTGCTATGACTGGCGGTCCAGTGAATAATGCTTCCATTTCCCTGCTGGCATTTTAGTGGCATTTTGATATGAGTGCGTAAAGGGTCCCAGGAGACAGAGAGAGGAGAAATCCAATAGAGATAAAACTCTCTCTTTCTATGTGCATTTATAGTTATGCCAAACATCAAAGATCAATATCAATGCTAGGTCTTCAGGTGACCGACGAGGTAGAAAAAAACATTTAAAGACTTCTAAAAAGATCGATTGTGATGCTTCATTTGCACATTTTGTAAATACCCTTCTGCTTTCTGATGGAGTGTGTGAAAAGAAAGCATTTTTCACATGTAGGTATGTTCTCTCTGGATACTTCTCAGGCCTTGACCAAAGGTTATATCTGGGCTTGTTTTCAACAGTTGCGTAATGGAGATCGAGCAGTGCTGTGTGACTTGGGAGAAAGAAAAAAAGAGAGGAAGAGAGTCAAGGAAAAAGAGGTTTCCTTCCTCTCTTTTTGCTTTATTTATGAGGGCTGCTGATTCATGAATAAAGGGAGAGAGGAGGAGAGAAAATGATGGGCAATGAGTGAGAAGAACAGGCAAGGAGAACAGTAAATAAGTGGAGGTGAGGAGAAGTAGAGAGGATGTGGGGGGGCAGGAAGAGAAGTGTGAAATCAGAAATGTTCATTAAAACTGGATAACTCAAACCAAATTCATACTTAATTGAAATACTGACATAAAATATACAAGTAAACATGTAGCAACAGTAATAACCCTACAGTCAGAAGTTTAGCATTACTTGACTAAAACGATTTATAACTTATGATCTGAAGGCATACGCTTAAATATGAAATTGTTTTGTAATGAAAAATTAATACACTATATTGCCAAAAGTATTCGCTCACCCATCCAAATAATTGAATTCAGGTCTTCCAATCACTTCCATGGCCACAGGTGTATTAAATGAAGCAC
>JAZGTJ010018948.1:0-11159 GCA_036877575.1 Botia almorhae | reverse complement strand
ACCAGTAAAGAGATGTTGCCACGGTCTGAAGCAATGAGCAGGTCATTTGTTATTTTGACCAATGCAGTTTCTGTGCTGTGATAAGGCCTAAAGCCTGACTGAAAATTTTCAAGAATATCATTTTTTTGTAGGAAGGAGCACAGCTGGGTAGACACTACTTTTTCCAGTATTTTGGAAAGGTATGGAAGGTTTGAAATTGGTCGATAGTTTCCTAGTTCATTGGGATCTAGGTTTGGTATATTTATATATATTTCTCACACGCTCTCCTCTTTCTCTTCCTGCAGTTCTTTCTGTGTCAACAGGTTATTTATTTAGAGCATGAAGTTAAAAGAAGCCCAGAATCCACCACAGGGCTGTGTGCATATCTGTTTACTCATAGTTAAAATGCAATGTTTGTGCATGTGTGTTCAGTGACCAACTGATGCAGCTGATATTTTCCTCCGCTTTGCACGAGATGCACATTTGTAAGAGATGAACAGAACCTTTCCCCCACTCATTTATGCATGTATAAGTGGCTGCTTTATGCTTTATAATATAGTTGGTGTTCAAAGTTCTTATATTAACTGCCTTTTAATGAATAACAACCCACTAAATGCCTCTTTAGACTGATTTATTGTCATCATGATAGGACACTCAGCCTGAAAACCTGTCAATGTAAACAGCAGTCAAATCTAGCAGCTACTTTTTAAAGAGACACACAGAACCTGCAGTCCCCACAACAGGCTAACTATCCTGTCTCTGTAAAATTTATTCATGCCTGTTAGTATCTGTACTTGTATAAATAGACCAACTTTTTTGGCATTAGTGTCAAATTATGCAATAATTTGTTATGCTGTCAGGTAATTGTGGTCTGGTTTAGTTGTTTCTTATAAAAAAAAATGCTATTCAATAAATTTGTTAAAATGTCCACCACAGATGTTTTCAGATGTTAATTTAAATTACAATTCATGTTGACCGCCACACTGCAAATTTTAGTGAATTGAGTTAGAATTTAAAAATTTAGTTTAACACAAAACCGGGATCAAATTATATTTTGTACCGTAGACTATACCTCTTTTTTATTTTGAGAAAAAATACCAAACAAAATTTTTTACAATTTTCTTTGCTAATAAAAAATATTAGATTTTTAATCACGCAATATCGCTTTTGTCCAGAAGATGATGCTGTGTTCGTTCTTCACGAAGTCGACCCGACCCAATATCGTGAACTCCAGAGACGTGCCCTTAACGGTAATTTTATGTACTGTGACATTGACACCGTTGTGACTTATACCTCAGCTGATTCAGGCCAAAGCTCTACTTTTCACAAGAAGTATTAAAGAGCAGAGCACAGCATTTAAATATACAGCGTTTGTTTCAGGCAGGACATTTACTAGAGGGACGGCCTTTGTGAGCAAGTGCTTTATACACGTAATATAAAAGGTTTAAAATATTAGTTTTTAATGCTCTAAGGTCTTGAGATGAGCATCTAGAATTATGAATGCCACAGTTTCAAGATACAATGAACCCTACGTCTCATTTGTGAAAGACGGGGGAGTCCCATGCCATGTCTTATAACAGGAAGTGATGTCAGACTGTTTTCCTGTATTGCAGTTATGTACATGGGGTGCCATAGCAACCATGATTGACATGTCACGGTTACTATTGTGGGTTTTGTGTTAGGACCTCATGACTGCCAATCTTTATTACCAACTTGTAGCCAACTTTAAAAACATCTCAAAAATAATTATTATGATTTCTTTAATAGTTTGAATGGTTCTTTTCTCAACTTTTGAACCCTGTTTTCTCCAGTTCTGCTGAGCAGTGATGTAATAGATAGAATACACCCACAGTGTAGGTGTAACACTTATATGTATATTATAATGCAAATCAGACTAATGTATTTTGATTACACCCATGTAGACTCACATTTACCTCCCTTATGCATACTGACCAGTCATGCACGTGAGGGATCATGAGTTATCGCTGCCTGTGTCACACAACCATTACTTTTTCACATTGCCAACCCATAATTTATTCACAATAAGATTTGTTTTTGTCATTCTCCTCACTGTCAACATACACCAACAGACAAAATACAACTCATACAACACTCTATAGCCTGGTCCACCCACTGGGAAAAAGTGATGGACTTCTTTTGAATTGAAAAAGAAATTTTGGTTGCCTGTTCAAATTTTTGTGTGAGTTAGACTTTTCACATTAACCTACATTCAATCTTGTAACAGTAGTTTACTGTTAGAGCTGCAATCAATAATTTGAATGCCTTTAACGCCATCTCCTGGAAACCTTCTTCAGTTCTCTATCATTAACATCATGACCCCATCCTCGTTGACGCATTTCTTTATCTCTTTCTCCGACATGTCACTAAAATCCAAATCCAGTGCTAATCTAGTTCTAATTCAAAGAAATGTTTAAAAAAATGTTTAATTTGAGCCTTTCTTTCCCTCTTTGAACCAATTGTAGTTACGGACTGCAGCTTTAGCGTGCCAGAGGAGAACTGGCCCTCCCTGCTAAGCCTGGTTTCTAACAAGGTTTTCTCCATCTATATATCGCTGGAGTTTTGGTTCCTTGTCACTGTCGCCCTGTTGGCTTGCTTACTGGGGGACTGCTGACTTTAGCTTAGAACATTTGCTTTGTGATTTGTACATTGTGTTATCATCATTTTTAATTATTTTTATTCCTAATTTTCTTCATTTTCAATTTCAGTTTTCACTGTTAAATATCTTTGGATATTTTTCATTTGTACAGCTGCTTTGTAACAGTGTGCCATTGTGAAAAGCGCTATAGAAATAAACTTGAACTTGAACTCTTAGAATGCACCACTATCAACAGACACACCTACACACCTCATTTACAGAAATGCATTACAAATGCTATAATTTGTGTTAAACAGAGTTTATAGACTTTTTCTGCCTTATTTTTCTCGCACTCTCTTCCTCTCTTCCTGCAGTTCTATCTGTGTCAATAGGTTATTTATTTGGAGCATGAAGCTAAAAGCAGCCCAGAATTCACCACAGAGCTGTGTGCATACCTGGTTGCTCATAGTCAAAATGCAGCTGTGTGTGCATTCAGTGACCAACTGATGTAGCTGATATTTCCTCCGCTGTGCTGAGATATGTAAGAGATAAACAGAATCCTGCTCCCCCTCATTTATTCGTATATAACCTGCTGCTTCGTGTTTTATAATATAGTTGGTGTTCTAAGCAATTTTGACCCACTACCCGACAAATACAATAGGTATCCTAGGTTTTCACAACTGTCTCTTTAACAGTCCTGGGCCCTGATATCAGCTGACATGGTTTTGGAGGACATTTGTAACTTTATAAGTTAAGTTAGCTATATATGAAATGTTAACAAAACACTTGCAATACCATCTATACCATATAGGTTATGGTGCTTTTAAAATTCTTTTGTTTCTGCAGCATTAAAATTATGACTTATTACAAATGAATTATTACTAAAACTATTTGCCATTGGCCTGCTCAATCCATCTTTACACTGCCGGGTGTACGGAGGCTGGGGCACACCATTATAGACCTGTCCGGCATGATGAGTTTGTGGTGTGGCTGTCTGTTCCAAAGAGTTCATGAGGTTGTCACCTCCTTTGTGATATGTGCAGATCGCTATGCTGTAAACCTCCCAAGCAAGTGTGCAAGTGTCCACTATATCCATATTGTATTTGTGCAAAACAAATTGGTTCCACTTTGCTGCATATTCCAGTAAAGGCAACTGACTGACACCACATTGTTACGGTAATGACTGACACATTGTCCACATCAGAAGAGTGTACTTTCATAGGAAAAGACTTTGAACTCAGCATGACTGTGTCAATACTGTCATGTGGTGTTGAATGACATCATATGAATCAAGCTCTATTACCCCTCAGGAGCACCAACAGCTATACATACATAATCCTGTATTATAAACCTTGGAATCTGTATACATGAATCTTCAGCAAACTAGTAGTTCATTATTTTCATTCTCTGAAAGTAAAAGTTATGTATGTAGGATGCAGTCGATGGTGGTGTAGGGCAGAGGAGTTCTAACTGTATTCTCTGGTCAAGTGGGCTTTGCGTAATGGCTTCTGTGGAAACACTAAAGCGAAGCTCTGTGGGGAGAGATTTTCCAGGCGTGGCATTAACGTTCAAACCTCTGTCTAACCAAAGTGCCATTTCCCACATCTCATCGTTGCGTTTGCTGAGAATCCTTTTCACAGGCAAAAACGCCTATTAATGAAAATGTCAACGCCTCTGGTCATTTAATTTACTTTTTTGTTTTAATAATTAACAGCATATTTTTTAAGTCATTGATGTTTAAATAAGAATTTATTTACTATTAATAATTGAGTGAAAGCCACCAATATTTATTTGTTAATTACTATGGAAACGGATAACTACATTTAAAGTGTGTGGACATACTGACATAGTCGCCTCATGTTATCCAGTGACAGCTCAGTGCAGAATTCACATTACGTAACATGCCACTGAAAGATTATTGGCCTTGTAGCCTTGTGTCCCGAATCACCCTTAGGAAAATTAACTACAGAAAATGAACTAGAAAATTAAAATTAACTTGTTTTACTACAGAAAAACAGAAACCATTATTTTTTCGCATATGTGTACATTATATATATATATATATATATATATTATATAATGTACACACACATATAAAAAATATTGGCTAATATATGGCTAATAACATTTATCTCCGGACTTACTCTGTAAAATCGTTACTCTCGAGCTTCCCCGCGTCTATTACATAATGATTGATGACATGACACGGTCCAGGCTAGGGACTGCTCGAGCTCAGCGCGCGCGCCAGAGGCCACTCGGTCAATGTATCCAACAAGTGCACGTTTTTCTCTTTCTCTCTCTCTCGCTGTGACCGGTCAACGAGTTTTGGTTTTCTTTGAAATGACAGCAAGTCGTTGTAGTTGCATTCAAAGGATTGCAGAAGCGAAGCGG
This sequence comes from Botia almorhae, assembly GCA_036877575.1. NCBI lineage: Eukaryota > Metazoa > Chordata > Actinopteri > Cypriniformes > Botiidae > Botia > Botia almorhae. The sequence continues at coordinate 6,193 of JAZGTJ010018948.1, read as the reverse complement.
ATGAGCGCATAGACATAGATTTCATTTGTTTACTGACCAAACGCACCAACTTTTAAGGAATAATTGAAAATATGGCGATGCGCTTGTTAAAACGTTTGCGTCGTCCCAGTCGTTACGTGTCAGGTTTTTATGTTCTTCCTTTGATTTTCTTTATTTCTCAAATAGTAGTTTAGTTATTTGTTATGTTATTGGTGAAATAAGCATCACTCATAAAGAGGTTGGGCGTGGGTTAGCGCAGAGTTTGGACAGGAAAGTAATGGAAAATGACAAACCCGAATCACCGGACCCGAGCCATGCCACCATTCAGAGTAGACGAGGTAAGGGTGTCATTCATTAAACCTATCACTTACCTTAGTGTTGAATTTGTGAAAAATGGCAATAGCAGATTGGGTTGTGGTTCTAAGCGCGCTCGTGTGTGTATGAGAGAAAGAGAGAGAGAGAGTCAGGGACTAGAGAAAATAAAACATGAAACACGCACATACAGTGATAGATATGAGAGCAGTGGCACCCTAAAAATACACCTCTTATGTGACACGAGTGCCTGTGTGTGCCAGCACTCCCACACTAGTGCCACAGGAGCTAGAAACCACAACCCCATGACTTCCCCCCTCATCGATCACTAGCAGTGTGCATTTATAAGTGTTGGCAATCTATGTCTGTTAAGTAGTGTGTAGACAATGTATACAAGTATACAAGCTCCTAGTATGCAACCCAGTCTTGGGGTTCTAACATCGACCCATTGAATCTAATATTGATAGAAAATATTGGCAGTCTGATTGATTATGAAAAACATTGTTCCAGAACCAGCATGTTTTCCAGGAACTCATCTTAATACTATTCTATGATTAATATAATTTTGTATATAATTTATATAAATTATATACATTATATATATTATTTATATAATTTTGTATAAAAATGGGTAGTTGACAAATGACCAGGGCATGAAGCCTTTTCTTCCCAACACCAGATCTTTGGTTCCAGAACTTTTAATCTAATGGTCTAAACTTTATACATATGTGTAAATAGATGTGTGTAGGTGATCTGGTTACTATTATCTGAAGTTATCCACCATTGTCTGACTCTTGTTGTTGTCAAAAGAGACAAAAATAATCTTGAGGCATAACAAATGTTTTAAGGTACCATGTAGTCAGTTAAAATGAGGTCATTAAATACAGTCAAAAAATTTAACCCCTCTCTTAAAAAATTGTTGCAAATATGTTGGTACTCACGTTTATTTTTTTGTTTGCATTGTTTGCAAAAAAAACCCAGAGATGTGAAATCTGATACAATTTCACACAGAACCCCAAAAATGCTTTGGACAAAATTATTTGCACCCTTAACTTAATATTTAGTAACACCCCCTTTGGAAAAAATAACTGAAATCAGTCAATCAGTTCCTGTAACCATGAATGAGTTTCTTACAACTCTCTACTGGAATTTTGGACCACTTTTCTTTTGCAAACTGCTCTAGGTCATTCAGATTTGAAGAATGCCTTCTTGCAACTGCTGTTTTGAGATTTCTCCACAGGTGTTCTATGGGATTTAGATCTGAACTCATTGCTGGCCATTTCAGAACTCCAGCGCTTTGTTTGTAACCATTTCTATGTGCTTTTTGAAGTGTGTTTCGGGTCATTGTCCTGCTGGAAGACCCATGACCCATCTCTGGTGGAAACGCAGCTTTCTGACACTGGCCACTATGTTGCACCCCAAAATTGTTTGGTAATCATCAGATTTCATGATACCATTCACACAGTCAAGGCACCCAGTGCCAGAAGCAGCAAAGCAACCCCAAAACATCTTTGAACCTCCGCCATGTTTGACTGTAGGGACTGTGTTCTTTGAAGGCCTTATTTCTTTTGCCATGATGTCCTTTACCAAAAAGCTCTACTTCTGTCTCATCTGTCCACAGTACGTTCTTCCAAAAGGATTGTGGCTTTCTCACATAAGTTTTGGCAAACTCTAGTCTTGCTTTTTTATGCCTTTGTGTCAGCAGGGATGTCCTCCTGGGTCTCCTACCATAGTGTCCCTTTTCATTCATATGGCGACGCATAGTGTGAGCTGACACTGTTGTACCTTGTGTCTGCAGATCAGCTGCAGATCCAACATTCAAAAATTCCTTTGTTGTAATTTTTCATAAATTTTGCTGTTCCATCCATGTTCAGGAAGATTAGCTACAGTGCCTTGGGCTGTAACCTCTTGATGATATTGTGCACAGTGGACACAGGAGCATTAAGATCTATGAAGATGGACTTGCAGCCTTGAGATTGTCCATGTTTTCCTTCTTTTAAATCCACAGACAACTCTTTACACTTCTTTCTTTTCTCCATGCTCAGTGACACACAACACAAAGGTTGTGTCAACTTTTCTCAATTTTAACTGGTTGCAAGTGTGATTACTATATTGCCCACACCTGTAACTTGCCACAGGTGTGTCTAAATACAAATTACAGGAGCATCACATGCTTGAAAAGCAATTATTTATTACAATTCTTTTGTCCAATAATTTTGTCCAGAGCATTTTTTGGGTTCTGTGTAAAATTGTATTAGATTTGACTTTGTGTTGTTCCAGTGAAAACAAAAACAATAAGCATGTGAATACCAAAACGTGCAATTGGAACAATTTTCTGAGAGAAGTGTTGCATTGTCTGACAGAATTGCAAGGGTGCCAATATTTTTGGCCATGACTGTACATATAATACATATATAAAATCCAATTAAAATATAAGATGGTTTAGATGAACTATACATAGAGGGGCGAAAAGTCAGAAAAATTGAAGTGATACTCATTGGCTAAGAAGAGAGTTAACAGTATACTTTAGCTACTAAAACCAAAGTCTTACTAGAATCCTGTGTAACCAAATATGTCTCTTTAGGGCCCTGTTGAGTTGAGTATTGTTTTAATTAGAAACTGGTGTACTGGGTTATCTGAAGTTGAACCTTTGACTTTTTCACTATTTCGAAATTCTCTTGCAGAGATCAGTTTGTCCAGTGACCATATTCTGTGTACACTGAACATTAACACAGCAGTAACTATGATAGTGTGTTAATCATTAACCTCTTTAAAATGTAGTACGAGTTCAGGCAACAGGTGGTGTGTATCCAGGGATGTGTGATGTTGTTTGAGGTGGTGATATATTGCATTCAATCAATTGTTTGAATATGAATTTTAGCTACATTTGTCATTACGTGTAATTGCATTATTCAGATATATAGTCTATATAGTATGAAAGGTTGGGTAGTTTTTATAACAAAAACTGAACTCAGTTTCAAAATTCTGCTATGTTCTGTGTTTCATGTGACATTTTGTATGGTTTAAAATGATCATTTAATAATTTTTTGTAAATAATTTTAATTATCTTTCTTGACATTGACATATAGCGCATATGTTACCTTTTTGGACATTGTTCATGTACTGTACAGTGTGAAGGTCACAAACACTCTTAAAAAAGGTACCATAGAAGAAATGTTTGGTTTATATCCATAAAGAACCTTTAATATTTGTAGGATATTTCTGTTTCACAAAAGGTTCTTTGTAGTGGAAGAAGTTTCTTTAGACTATAAAAGCTAAGAAAGAAATGGTTCTTTTAAGAACCATTGACCATTTGGGGAACCAAAATGGTTCTTCTATGGCATTGCTGTGAAAACCCCTTAAAGAACATTTATTTTTAAGAGTGTATATGTATATATGTGTGTCAGTCCCTCCTCATCTCCTGCTGTGTGCCTCTGCTCTGGTCTTATCAGCAATGCTGTCTCTTCATGTGGCCCTCTATCTCAAACATACTCTTCCACATGTTCTCCGCTTATCTGCCACTCCTTCTTTGCTCTGCTCCTATCCTCTCACAGTGTCATGTAAACACAACACACACCTCCTGTCTTACCCCTGCTCTGACCACCTCTACATTCTGTTGCTTTTCTTTGATGAGTTCTCACTTGGATCTGTGCTGGTGACGTCTTTTATTTCATATAATATGCATTTCATTCACTGTATTCTTCGTGAGTTGGCTATATGGTTGTTGGAAATTAAATGTTCCTGATGTTACATTATAGCCTCTTCATATTAGTGTGCTGGTCATTCTTTCATTAACAAAGGGAAAGTAAAGCCTTTTTGGGTTCTTTACAAGATATATCAGATACATCAGTGACATGCTGTCAGCTACCACAGGCAATAATATGAACTCATTCCTCAGCTGGAAAAACTACTGTGTACAGAAATGCCCTTACAACAGAAGTTTATGAAGCAAGACAGTGGAACAAACATACACAATGCTTCAAAAGTGTAACATTAAATAAGCATTACGTTAACATGAGACTACCAGAATCGCATACCAACTTTGTGCCAAATCATGAAACTTGAAATTACTGTCATGGCCATATAAAACCGGTAAACACATTGACAGTAAGGGAGTTTTTACATAAGGCTAATGTAACTATATCTTACTTGTATATCCAGAGGTTCATCAACCTATAATGTTTGAAGTATCCCACCATTAACAGGATAGCTTAAATACTAACTTTAGTGCTTTATCAAAAACAAAATGTTCAAATTTCTGGTTTTAAACCTTCTGGAATTCTTTTCCCATAGATTTCCATTGTATGTGCAATACAGTACACACGATTTTTGAGTGATAAGTTAAAGCACCAGTACATGATTTTCTAAACACATTCAATAGCATTAGGCTACATAAAATCTTTTTGGATAGATTTAGAATATTTATAAGTTTGGAGAATATTGATAATTACACATTCTCATTGTCCCACCATCTGTTGTTACCTTCATAATTTTGCAATTCAGTGTCTATATATGTGAAGTCCCTCAAATGATCATTTTAATGGTCCTCAGACATTTTATTTGTTGTTGATTTAATGATTGCTGAGTCTGGTAAGAAAGCAAAACATGATGAGAAGAATTCATGAGAATTTATGAGCAGAATTAGGCCATGTGTGTAACCATTATTACCAAGTGTGTAACCAAAGTCCTCCTGTTAATGTTTCACAATTTTCCACTTCTGAATGCAAAAAAATCCCACTCATACTCTTCTAATCTCTACCTTTTAGATGACTCTTTGATACTACCCCTTAGATTTATAATTCTCTTACAAATCTCTTTGTATTCTCATGTTTTTCTCAGTTTCTGTCTTTCTGTCTCTCTTTCTCTATCACCCTCACATCACCCTGCCAGAAATAAATTCCTCTCTGTGCTGTAATAACAGCCATAATCAGGATTAAAGGAAGGATTAATGTTTAGTGAGTGTCTTTGGATTGCTGATCTATTTCCAGAAGCCGATTTGCTAATTTGATAACCAGGATCTTACCTCCACTACCCCACTGCATGGATTGCCTTTGTTCCACAAACACAAACCTCTCGTACGTTCACACAAATTGCAACACTCTGTAGTAGTTTCTTCCCAGGCAAACATGTGAATACAGTAGTGAGGCAGTATGTGACATTTGGTTTGACAAAACAAGGGGGAAATTATACAGGTGGGAGTGAGAAAGAACTGAGGCTTAAAGGCTGAGGAAGAGAAAAGAGATGGGTGAGAGACATAGAGAAACCACATAAAAATGAAACACTCAATGACAATATGGAATGTGTTATGAATCTACATAAATGAACTACAAACAAATTATGAGACTCAAGTGATAATGTTGGTGGTTGCCTGGTGAAAACCAAAATGCATCTACCTTTGAAGAAACCAGGGCTGTGCTTTTTCTCTCATTTACACATGTACAGTACATTCAAATCACATACACTACAAAGCACGTTTTAGTAGCATAATGCTTGAGATGGAAGTTTGGTTAGTGGTTTAACAAGCTGTTGTTGACTAGTGTTGATATTTGTTGTAGTAGATTATGTAACAGAAGGGGACAACTGCCACCTTTTAGACAGCTAGTAGCGTGTCACCCTGTGGCTCTTTAATACTAAATACTTACCTGGTCAGTACCTGGATGTGAAATTTGTTGGGGCATTCACACAGAATGTGCCTCTGACAATCCATCTGTATTGATCTATGTACTTTGCCTGTTGTTGTATGGTCTAGGTGGTGTTGCACATTTAAGTTTTTAGAAAAACATGACATATTTTAACACTACATAAATGTACAGGATTACATTGCATATTGTCACATGCTTTATACTTGCAAAAGTGTCTTGCTTTGTAAAGAGTATTTACTGTGTTTCCACCCATTTTTTTT
>JAZGTJ010018947.1:0-11160 GCA_036877575.1 Botia almorhae | reverse complement strand
TATTTTCCTTTATTTTGGTTATATACTTCGATATATAATATATTAAGTACTGTAAATGAATAATGTATATTAGACATGTATGCATATTAGCATTGTCACGTTATCATTATTAAATATGTTTTGTGCTCTTTTCTCAGATCCTGGTGATAAACCACCTGTTCTGATAACAGCAAATATAAATTCAGTATCAATTATTTACCTCAACGGTTCTTCTATGCCAAATCTCAAGTCCATGGAGACAAACGGGACCCAAATATTGGACTTCATTTATAGAGAAGAATCTGTCTGTTGGCTCTGGACAGCGGATCAGACGGGTCAGCTGTGGTGCGCCCGGGTGACCAAACTGAAAGGATTTTCAGACAAACATCAGATCAGAATGGGTCAGAACTTACAAAGTGAGTGTACGAGCATCTATTCTCAGAGCGCGAATTAGCGAACGGCGCGTAACTTTGATGTTTTATTCAGAACGAGTGCCGATGTCCTTTGAAGTTCTCATGAACCTGCGTTTAGTGTCAAGCGTCCACGTAAATATTCTCGTTAGTCTTTTTATTTTAATTTTCTCAAGTGTGGCTCGTTTTCACCTTTTTAACTCCTGAAGTTCGTAATTATCCACTAATAAAGTGGTTTAATGTCAGAGGCTAAGCGTGTCGAGTGGGCACGTCAACTCGTTGAATGTCAGCTGTTTAGCCTTTGAAGCGCGCATGCATTTTTAATCGCTTATCAACCAGATCCAGAATCGCACATCTAGAGGAGGTCCAGAACTGCTCTGAGGGCCCTGTTTTGTGTCTAAAACTATTTTCGTCTTTTTCCCGAAAATGCAGATGTGGAACACATGGCCGTCGACTGGTTGACGGGGAACTTCTACTTTGTAGACAGAGTCCATGACAGAATATTCGTTTGTAATGAACAGGGAGATGCATGCGTTACCATCATCGATCTTGACATCCAGAACCCAAAAGCTCTGGCGCTGGATCCCATGATGGGGTAAGCTGGCTCAAAAACCAACGAACCCATTATTATATGGTGCGCAGATCTGCTTTTTGACTTTGAAACGTTTCTTTGTGTTGTTTACAGTTGTCAAGCCACATAACAGCTTAGCCCAGTAATACTGAATTTTGTGCCTGTATCAGCTATTTTATTATCCCGTCAGAACTTGGAGTTTAAGAGAAGAGAAGCGTGTTTTATGATATTAGTTTTACTGTTTTTAGACTTTTCAGTTATATAATGTGAAGTTTTTCTGCCCTAGATCAAATAATTCATTATGTATAATTATAATCTTTTGTCTTGTGTCTAACAAAATCCAAATAAACTAAGGAAATTAAATGAGTTTACGTTTTTGTTGATTGTCAGGCAAATGAACTATATTGTGATACCATTAGCATGAAATAACATATACCCGCACAGTATTAGATACATCGGTTACAGCACCCAGCGCAACTTTCGGAGGTTTACAGACTACAGACAGTCTAATCACAGTCAACAGAATGACCTTCCTAACATTTTTCATCACTCGCTGACCGACGTGAAGATACTCAGCTCCTCGTATCTTTAAACGATCGCACCTTAAAACGTCACGGATTAGTTCGAAGTCTCGATTGCATGTTCCTGGTGTATAAATCGCTCTTATCTGATGCGCAGTCATCCGTGTTTTTCTCCTGCGAGAAACGCAAGCAAACGCTCTCCGCTCTCTTGGTAAACACTGATTTGTATGCAGCACTGACTTCTGGGTGCTTTTGGGGCAGTTTGGCTCGTTCACATGACAAGGACTTCGTTTCTGTGCCAGAACTGAGCTCAGATGTAGAACTGCAAGTGCAGTTCCTAGAGTAATGCGCATGAAGTCTGTGTTCATTAGTGCAATAGGTCGTGTCACACTGCGCCACATTCATTCCGCTGTCTCTTGATTTAATTGCACCGTTGTTACCGCATGCGTTCAGCTTGGCCGCAACACAGTTTTGCTAAAATAAAAGTACTGGTTTAAAGTGGATTATATTTTGAATAGCTTGGACTTCAGAATAGTTTTTACTTTAGACGGGTTGTTGCGAGTTGCATCGGAACACTCTCAGCAGAGGCTTGCAAACGTTGCATTTTTTAAAATGCACAGTTTCGAACTAATTACATTTCTTGTCTCCCTCATGCAGAAAACTATTTTTCACAGACTATGGAACTGCGGCTAAAGTGGAACGCTGTAACATGGACGGAAGCAACCGCAGCAGAATAGTGGAGCACAAAACCGAACAGCCGACCGCTGTTACGCTAGACCTCGTCAGGAAACTCGTCTACTGGGTGGACGCTTACCTGGATTTCATCGAAGTCGTGGATTACAACGGCAAGAACAGACACACAATCGTCCAAGGCGACTCGGTAAGAAAAAATGTATCTTTATTTGTAAACAAATCTTTTGGTATGAACTTTCTAACTTAGTTTGGAAGTTAAACCCTACAAAGACCTGATGTTTCCAGACTGAAAAGTCTGCAGCTTAGTCGGTCTGCAGAATATGTTGTGTTTTGGGTGGTCGATTCCTTACACTGGATTGGATTTTTAACAAGCCAATAACTTTGGCCAGCTGCACCAAACTGGCTGCCGGGCTGTTTTTAGTTTTTTGGTTTTAGTTGTTGATTTTATCTTAGTCTATCAATATGTTTTAGTGTATATTTTTATTTGTATTTTTTCAGTTCATACAGATGAGTAAATGGCTCGGTTGAAGGCAATATTATTATTATATTATATTTTTAAGTAAACTATTCCGTGTTCATGTGAGATCAAAGTATTCAAAACAAAAACTGAAAATATTTTACGATCGTTTGGTTTTAGTTCATTTTGAACTGTTTTCTTGGAACATTTTAGTTGAAGTTATTCGTGTTTTAGGTTATTTTGGAAAATGTAGTTGAACTATAATAACCTTGGTCAGAGCAGCACAAAACAGTCTAGACCCAACTCTGCTACTCGGATTCCATCGCAAATACGAGTGACCTCCAGCTAGATAAACAAAATAAAAAAAGTTTCTGGTTATATTTTACCTCACTGCTTTAACAGTCGACGGTAAACCTGTGATAAATGATGCGCCTTTGAATAACTCCTAAAGCAGTTTATTTTGAAGGCTATAAAGTTTTCGACCTCTCTCCCTCACCCCTTGAACGGACCCAAAAGTATGATGATCCAAAATTCATAGCTTCATAAATCCACTTTAAATTTCACCCATAGTTCACAGAGTGAGCCAAGGGTGCTGTCAGCTGCATGCATGTTTCTAGAAAACACTACATAATCCATGCCTGACGGTTTATCAACCTTATGAGACATCTGCTGTTAACTAATATCCTGATGCGATACTTACAAAAGCGTCTTACAAATTCCTCTCAGGCCCGTGGGGAGGAGCTTGTCTGCAGGTTTTCATGGCGTAATGGATGTTTTGAGCGATTATCGCTGCTGAAAAAGAGCGCCTGTATCATTTTCAGGCATTTTTCACTTTAAGTATCGACAGCATAGCAGCCTCTCAACCTCTCCCGCCTGCGTTTCTGATTATTTAACACCTGCCTGCCATTTTTATTTTTTCCCCTCAATGCTTTACTGTTATGGTTTATCGGCTGGAATTTAGAAACAGTCCATGAACTTTTCGACAGAAAGCCGTGTTTTAGAATAGCTGTAAAGATGTCTGTGAATTTAACATGTATGATGTGTTTTAACATCTCGTGTTGGCCTGGAAACAGAATTCCTGTGGAATCAAGCAGTTGTAATATACCGCTAGCATTTCCAAACCTCTCCACAGCAGTTACTCGGCTCTTGAAGTTTGCGGCCGGAAGGTGATGTTTTGTGGACACGCGGTTTCAGAAACGTTTTTTAGCCAATCGCCTGACCCATACATGTCATGTGACCAATCACACCAATTAGATCTCTTTGGAGCAGAAAGTCGAACTCCAACACTAAACCAAACCCTTAACTCTGATTGGGTGATGAGACAATGAATTTTTACCTGGTAAAAACGACAATGAAGATAACAGCACATACACAAAGCGCGGCCCATCAGATGTCTGCATGCAGAATGAGGGCTTGTTTTGATTCACACTCATGCTGTTTCACCGTCTCCTGTCAGAACTTATACCCTGGATGAGCATATGGTTTATTTGACCTTGTGGTTACAAACTCTTTTGTTTGCTTTTCTTCATCCATTTCCTGCGAGGTTCAGCTCAAGCAAGTGTGCTGGGACTGCATCGAAGGCTACACTGGTGCTTTTCTCTGGGCTGGTTTCTAATGTCACTCTTTCTCGTCTTTTTTTAGAAATCAAAGCCTCAAAGGTACCTATCGGTGAGGCACAGATGTGACATCAAAGATACACGCATATTTCGACTTTCGACGTTTGTTTATTCACCAAATGTTGCATCACCTCGGTTGCCATTCGGATTAAAGTAGCAAATTCAAGCGGACGTGTTTGTGTCGTGTTCGTAACTACGCTGAAACGAGTGTCATGGTGTCGTGATTTCTAGACTAATTCTTCCATCGCTCGCGTATTCTTTCCCCAGGTGTCGCATGTGTACGGATTAGCAGTCTTTGAAGATTACCTGTTTGCGACACGTTCCGACCCCTCCAGAGAGAACAAGGTGGACATATTAAAAATCAACCGTTTTAACAGCAGTGACAGAAGCACCATCGTCACTTCGGAAAGTGCCAGAACCCTACGAGTTTACCACAGACTCACTCAACCTACAGGTAAACTTGTTAGCGAAGCGTGGTTCACACAGACAAAATAAATAGCAGGTTTCTGTGCTATGATGGACTCTGTGCATGTGCATGTGTTTGGAGTTAAAATGAACTTTAAAAAAAAGTTTTTAAAGTCTTAAAAAAACAAACAAACGTATCTACGTTATGCTAGCACGTCTGTAAATTTTGTATTTTTATCACAAAGATATCAGTTTTGTAGTCAATTTTATAGACATCAAACTAGTTGCCAGGGATAAAGGTCATTGGTACCTTGACTGCAGAATGTGTAATTGACCAATCAGAATGAAGCATACCAGGTGGTGAAATATTGTTGACCAATCAGAACCAAGTATTTCAAATAGCCATGTAAAGGGACTTGCATTCCATGAGTTGTCGGTCACTGAGTAACAAACTGTTGATTGTCGTTTCGGACCTTTCTCTTTCTGCAGTCCGGACTCACGCGTGCAGCCCTGACCCACAAGGGCGAAAAGGCGGCTGCTTGCATATCTGTCTCCTGAGCCAACACTACAAATCACACGTGTGTCGCTGCCGGACCGGCTACGTCCTCGCCAGTGACAGGAAATCCTGCAGAAGTGAGTGTCCACACACGGCTCTTCTCTCCCGAGTGTCTGATTAGCTCGTGGAAATAAATTTCAAGGTGTTCCCCGAGGAAAGGGTGCTGCTATCTGAAAGCATACATCAGACGGATGTTCTCGTGGGTTTTGCCAAACTGAAAATTTATGACCAGATTTATGGAGCCATGAGACGCTGAAAAATGGACACGTTTCTGTGATTAATAGGGTGTGTGAGAGCGGAATACACAGGTTATTGATATGTTTTTGTCCCTTGGCATTAGGATCATTGACTATAAGAGATTGTGTGTGTGTGTGTGTGTGTGTGTGTGTGTGCATGTGTTTGGTGACTTTGGGTGTTTACTTTATAAACCTGTGTGTGTGTGTGTGTGTGTATAGATCCTGTCTCTCTTTCTCTCTCTCTCTTCTCTCTAGACAGAGAGAGAGAAATAGAGTCCCTATGATGTTGGGGCGCTGATGTTAAAGGTTAAAGTGCATTTGAAAAGTCTGTAAAGCTGTTGGCATGTTTTGTTTCTATACATGGTCATAGTTGTTATTACCCAGCATGCTGTGCAGTAATGTCTGGTTTGCGATTTGTTCAGACAGCTCACGGCTGGTGGGCGCTGTAGCTAATGCGTGTTCGTTCTGTGAATGTGTGTTAAGATGGACGGTAAAAACTAGGCTGCATTTAAAGTCAGAATGATCAATTTTGTACTGTAGATTTAAATTTAAGTCTCACGTTTTCAAGTCAAGTGCTATGTGTTGATTTCCTGTAGCTCAGTGGTTAGAGCAAGGTGTTAACAACGCCAAGGTCATGGGTTCGATCTCAGGGATTGCACATACCCAATGTATAGTGATCAATGTGTAGTATAATGCAATGTAAGTCGCTTTGAATAAAAGCGTCTGCCAAATGCCTAAATGTATGTAAATGTTTCACTGGAAAGGGCTTTTCCACATGATAGTTGTTATATATAATGCACAATTTTATTTAAATATCCTGCAAAAATATCACAACTATATTATATTACAACTATCGCGATATAAAATCTCCCATTTTGTGATATATGGTATCGGTCATACCGCTCACCCTGATGTTTGTGTCTCATTATGAAGACCACCACACATGTTTTGCATGGTTGGTCTCTCAGTATAATTGGTTCTGGTTGGGTTCATCTCTCTCTCTCTTTTACCAGCGTCTCCTCTGTGTCTCCGAAGCCCATTTCACTGTCAAACAGCATAATAATTTCAGTCATCGCATTTGCCTCGTTCCTGCCTGTAACTAATGAATTTTCAAAACATTTGTGCCTCATACAAGCACATGCACCCCCGGCCCCCCCGGAAGCCCCCTTGTTTTCCTCAGCTTGTATCACACACACACACACGTGTGCATGCGCTCGCAGATCTCAAACACAGTGTAACTGTTTTGTACCAGAAGATGATTGATTCGATAGAGGCCAATCAGTGGAACTAATTCTGGTTTTAATTAAGCTAATGTAATTAGCTGAAGCTTTGGATACATTTTTGTCAAAGGCTTTAATTTGCCGAACTGAATTGAAAACGGGGGGCTAATTATGTCAATTAATTAAGCGCTGACAGTATTGTAGTGAAAAGCATATTACGTTCTGCCAACGCGTTTGTTTACTCGTTTAATCGTGTCTTTGCAGAACCGAAGAACGAGCTCTTCCTGTTTTATGGAAAAGGACGACCTGGGGTTATCCGAGGTCTGGATATGAATATCAAGTCTGGCGATGAGCCCTTGATTCAAATCGAAGGGCTGGTGAGTCCCCGCGCGTTGGACTTCCACGCTGAAAGCAGCTACATTTACTTCGCCGACACCACCAGCTTCCTCATTGGACGACAGAAAATTGACGGAACCGGGCGGGAAACGGTTCTTAAAGACGGTACGGTTTAATGTTTATTGTGTTACACGCCCAATTTATGTTGGCTTTCGTCCAGACTTTCCTGGGCCTCGCCGCAGTTTATATTGCAAAACAACTCTTAAATATTGTCTAACGAACTCATTTTCGATCTGGCGCGGTCATGAATCATCCATGCGACCATGCGGTGTGGTACGGTGAAAATCAGGCCACCTGTATTGCGCTGCGTCTGTTTGCCGTTGTTTTTCGAATGGGAAGTTATTCATCATAGGTTTTGTCGTCGGTGAAACTCGACGGTCGATAGCGCATAATTTCCGAGGGAAGAATTGGAGTGTGGGGCAGTGATTAATTGAGCTGTCTTTGATGTTATCAAGCAAAAAAAACAACAATTTCTCAATTTCTCTTCCCGGGTCGCTCTCCAGAGCTGGATAACGTCGAGGGAATTTCAGTGGACTGGATTGGTAATAACCTGTTCTGGACAAATGACGGTTATAGAAAGACCATCAGCGCGGCCCGACTGGATCGGCCCTCGCAGACCCGGAAAACACTTTTGGAAGGAAACATGTCTCATCCGAGGGCCATTGTTGTGGATCCTCTGAACGGGTAAGCTCTTGATACTGGTCCTGCTTACAGCAGCATCTTCTGCAGGGACCTCAGCAGGCTCGGCCCTTGGACGAAATCCAGCCACTTAGAGTAAACTGGGGGGGTGGGAGCTTCTGCCTTGCGGGTTTGGAAATTTCATCAGGTGATTTCGGAAGGGTGGCCTGCCTCATCCTGCTTTTCCCTGACAAAGCCACTTGTTCACCAAAGCACTCATGGTATTGCTATGACAACACACATCCAGAAAGCGTAACCGAACCATGGTGCTCTGATAACTAGTACTGAGAGGTTAGCGTGTTAATAGTACATCAAATAAAAACGTAAACATCTGAACATGACGTGAGTTGTAATGCCGTGTTGTTTTGTAGTTGTGATAATAAAAGATTAGCGGCATTCATAATTCATATACTGTAGATTGTTCACGGTACCACCGTATTAAAAAGTTATAACAGTTTGCGAACGTTATATATAGACCTTAAATATGTGTTTAATAACATTGTTCATTCAAATCCAGTGTAAAGTGACAGAGAGAGAGAGAGAGAAAGAGAGAGTATTATGTTAAAGCAGCTCAACCAAACATCCTTAAAGGAAATGTGGAGGTTTGGTGGCTGTAAAACGCTGCCGTGGCAGAACGATGAAGCTTGACGTAAGAGGTTTAAAAGTGAAGTGGCAGGTTTGTGCTTCTCTTACACTGGCTCTGTATTTGACTGTTACATCCTCATAATGGGTTTCCGGATCAACGTGTCTGTTTCCTAATAACTTCGATGTCAAGGCATTTTAGATAATTAAGTCGGAAATAAGACACGGAATTTCTGGAATAATTACCGATAATCAGTTTTAATCTTCAACTTCTTTAATGGTTTAAAATTTTAAATAGTTAATTTTTTTTTTCATCTGAAGCTGCCGAAATGCTGAATATTCAATACCTGAATATCCTATATTCTGACATAATCTCTCTCCCTTTCTAAAATCTCATTTCCTCCTTTTTATACCTCTAAAAACTCTCCTTTACGCTGCCTGTCCTTCCGTTTCTCATGTACGCGTGTCATTTCCTGTCAGCGCTAACATGATAAGATGCAGGATTAGCCGTTATGACTTTGGGTCCTGATCGCATTTGCTCTCCATCTATCCCTCGCCCAGTCTGCCCGCAGCAGGTGCTGTCACTCAAAACCCTGCCTCATGAATAATTTAACAGGTCACTGAATATGAAATGAGGGGGAGTGTTATGTTATGTTAGGCTGCGTTTAAATGTGCAAGGTTGTTAGTGTATTATTTGATGTTGTGATATACTGTTTAAGAGGTTTAAACTGTGAACAAAACTGACCTTGTAAGACTTTGTAAGAAAAAGTTTGAGCCTCCCAGAGAGTGTCTGAAAACATCCAATTAAACAGGGCCTGTTTCATGTTGGTTTAGCTGAGACTGTTATACTGGTAGCTTCTCTTTTGTGACCTGGAAAGCACCTCTGAGCAGATTCCCTGGGTGCACTGACAGAAGTCTGTCCAATAAAAGTCCAGTACAGTTTCTGTAATACTGGCCGGTTACTGTACTGAAAATACTAGTGTGTGTGTTTTTGGTTGTCAGTCTCTGAAATGGGATGCTTGTGTTTTTTAACTAGCTTGATCAACAAGGTGACCTAGCCTACGCTGGTCCATCAGTTAGATCAAGAGCAGACCAGCAGCAATCCACATACATCTATATAGAGCAGAGTTGGTGTTCCTCAGTAGGGTTTAAAGATATTGAAGATGGAGTTTCTCGCCGGGTTCTTAGGTGGATGTATTGGACTGACTGGGAGGAGGACGAGGTCATCGACAGCAGAGGAAGGATCGAGAAGGCCTGGATGGATGGATCTCACCGTCAGATCTTCGTCACCTCCAACATGCTCTGGCCCAACGGCCTCACCCTGGACCATGCCTCCAATGTCATGTACTGGTGTGACGCCTACTACGACCACATCGAGAAAATCTACCTCAACGGCAGCCACAGAACGGTTAGTAAATGAGTGAGTGACTTCTTTAGTTCTCACACACCTCTGCTCGTCTGCTGTTTAGCTTCGTTTTGTGTTCTAGCGTTAGCTCACAGGTGTAATCTACTTCCACACAGGTGGTGTATGGCGGGAAGGAGTTGAATCATCCATTTGGGATCGCTCATTACCAAAATTACATATTCTGGACCGATTACATGAACGCCTCGATATTCCGCCTGGATTTGTCATCTAATGAGGTAACGCTAATGCGGGCAGAAAGACCACCTCTCTTCGGGATTCAGGTGTACGATCCACAGAGCCAGAAAGGTAAATACGAAACACCTTTGGAAACACTTGACAAAAATATTATATCTTTCACATTTGTTTAAATATCGAAAACAATTATCGTGAACAAAAATGTCATTGTGCTAACATATTCATTTCTGTTATTATAACATTACAATGTTGTTTAAAAAATGTTTTTGAAATGGACGATTCAGAATGAATAATAGGATAAAGCAGCCAGTAAGAGTGTAAGACAGTGGGGAACGTCAAAACTTCAAAACTCTTGCTTCAAAAAGCTTCTCAGGATGATTTCTTGAGAAACGGGATGAAAAAATGCCAGCAAAACATTTTGGTAAATTCTAGGCAAAGCGTGACTACATTGAATGTGCTAGAACATAACCCAGTTTCATTTATTTACAATTTTCTTTAGCCACAGCAAAATTCCCAAAGTTCCATTTGTGTTTTTTTCATCGCTTTGATGAGTTTACTGTTATTTTAACAAGAACGAGCGTTTCCGAACTTTTGACCTGTTCTGTAAACTGCCACAACAAATACCAAAACATGAACAAATGAAGTCTCTCCAAGACCACGTCGGTGCTCCTGAAAGCTTTCCATGTCATCACTCATTAGCTTTGTGTGGACGCCAAACCCATGTGCGTGGAAACATACCTGGTATCAAACGCACGGAAATGCGATATATCACCCTGCACGCGTTCACCTTTTAAATAGCTGAATATTCTAGAAAGTAATGCCACACGGGCAAGTCCCTGAATTTGAACACATTTTCCGCAGTGGATATTTCCAGAGTTGAATAGTTAATGGTAATTTTAACCTTAAGACTTCATGATCCAAGCATTTTTGGACCCTGAATCAAAGCAGCCCAAATTCTCTCATATTTTACAGCTAGTTTGGAGGCATTTGCAGGAAATGCGTTCCCTTTGTCATTCTGAGGTTCTGCGTCTGTATCCGCTTTTTGTCCCTCCTGCAACGTTCTTGGTAAACAATTGATAAGAACGGACCTCATGGTTCTTCTGGTGCCCTGGGCTGGTAGTAGGGCTGCGGTTGCCGATGGATTTTGTTGTCTTTTGGCTTTGGTTCAAGGTTAATCATTGTGACAGCCCCTGTAGAGCAACTCACATACTGGGTTCATTCAAGATGCTAACCGTCATTC
>JAZGTJ010018946.1:0-11160 GCA_036877575.1 Botia almorhae | reverse complement strand
TCAGTCTCTCACTTACACAGGCAGGCAGAAGATGTTGGACTGATGGCTTCAGGAAAGTCTTAAGCAGTACCATCATCAGCTTTTCTCATTACACATTTGTTTTTGTTAACATTTTTACAACGTTTTTTGTAAACGTTTACTATATAAAAAGTGTAAAAATGTAAACAAAAATGTTTTAATCATTCAGAACTGTTAAGACCAAAACTTAGGGCAATTTAGTCATTTAGTGCCATTAAGCCCAGCGGTATAATGACACATTTTGTTTAGTTTTGTTTAATTTAGACAGCTTGTTGTCAACATTCATGGTTGTGTTGGGAGGTCTGGATTGATCAGAGCAGGTGTCCCTTCTGTTTATCCTATGTCCCTCTCTCTTGTCCATTCGTCTCATGGGCTCTGTCAGAGATAATAGAGTTTCCAGAAATAGTCTCTCTGAGAGTCAGGCCATGAGGCAGCTCACATTCTCTCAGCACTGAGACCTTCACGCTCCAAGCTTCACACCTCATGGGTCTCTATAGTCACCTCTGAGTGCCAGACTTTACCACGGTAGGGAGAATCTTTACGCGCGGATTCAATTTAGGCTGCGGGTGAGTTTTAGAATCATGGCTAACATTTAAAGCTTTTATTTGTTCAAGTTTAAAGATGCATTGAAATGCAGTTGTGTCGTGTTTGTAAGGGCGCAAAACCTAAAGCTATATGTGCTAGCGTGATATATGACGTATGAGGTTCACAGGTTTTTGTATTAGCGCTTAACAGGAAAATGTCAAATATGTGTTAAAGGATAATAAACATACTTATACGGCTTTATAATATTACTCACAGCTTGTCATGACTTATCTGATTGTGCAATAGGAATAATGCAGTGTTGCTCATAGCCATGCTGGTTAGAAATATCCTTTATGCCAGGGTTGACGTCATACAGTAAATTGACTCCACTTTCAACAACTGATTTCATAACGTTGGAAATGTCAGTTGAACCTGTAATCATTACTCACTCATTTCTGCAGAAGAACTTTAGTGGTCTCTGGCTTTTTTAAAAGCAGCAAGAACTGCAGTCAAATCATTTACTTCTCTGGATCTCCAGCTGTCTTAGTATACAGAAAGTAACTGCTGTGGAGGAAAGATGGTGTTTGAAAATGTTGCCTGCCGGTGTGTGTGCAGCACGATCCTCGCAGAGGAGAAAGCTCAGCAGGAGGAGCGCAGCCGTATGGAGATGAGGAGGCAGGTTCCCGTGTCCTGGGACTCGGGAGGCTCCGATGAGGCGCCACCAAAAGTAAGTAGCTGCTCTCTTTTGTTAAGCCAGCTTGATTATGATGGCTTAAGCTGCTTTAAACAATGAGAAAGGTGATTGTAAGGAATGAGAAAGGTGAACAATGAGAAGGGTGACTAGAAAACGGGTGTTACTGAGAAAGCAGCAGTATCTGGTTCAGTTTATTGGAATGTTTAAAACTGAGCGTTTTTTGCATTTTATGGCAGTCTGAGCTCATCTGAAAATGGCAGATTTATTGCTAAGGTTAACAACGTGTCACCATATGTCACACTAGCACATGGCAAATGAAGAGTGTGTGTTTGAACATAAACCAGGTGTGTCAGCTGGATGTGAATGAAAGTTAAAGTGAAATAGTTAAAGGGCAAAAGAAGGGGAATAATCTTCTCTATTTTCTCATAATGTCTAATGTCTGAACAGTGTTTTGTGAGTTATGTTGGGCTGTGTCAACAACGTTGTGCGTTTGGGCAGCGACTGTTTAGCAGCAAATCAAGGGTTCAGATATTTAATCATTTTACACAGTAAAATGGTTCATGCAGCTTTAGAATCAACTTTACATTTATCACCTTGAAAATAAAATCAACCATCGATTGATAAGCTAATCAAACATAAATGAATGACATTGTTAATTCGCTTCAGTGCGCCTAATGAACGCCATCGTGTGCTGTTTAGATTGCTGCTTTACAGGGTTTTAAACTGTTCCTCTGCTGTTCTCATTATGGTGATTGATTGGTCTGGCTGAGCTCTTGTCCTCAGTCCTGTATCCCACCATCACTGTGTGTGGCTAACTCTTACTTTCACCCCCCCTCATTTTGTTCACGAGTGTCAGTACTGTCAATCATCCTGCCCAGGTGCTGATGTCTGTTTGTGTTTGTATGAAGCTGTTTTTTTATGATGGTACACCAATGGCAGTCCTGGAACCCAAGTTTACACAGTATGTGTTAGATGTGTTAGTCGAATGGTACAATTTTTGTTTGTTTAAATGGGTTTGACTCTAGTCACACATTCCTCTGTTCTTATGTCTGGTATTCAACTGCATTCTTGTCCATGTCATGCCTCTCTAAACATCTGCTTTTGTCATCCTTGATGTTTGTTGCCCTTGTGTCAAATCTTTCATTGTGTGTGCGTAGCCCTCCCGCAGACGCCCCCTCCAGCACAGCTTCAGTATGGACTGTCTGTCTGCGTCTGCTGTTTCTCGACTTCCACAAAATCCTTTTGGTTCCCAGGTCTCCCTTGGCTTCCGACAACCTGAGACCTCTGAGCTGTCTCTCTTCTCTCTGGGGCAATGCAGCAAAACCATTATTAACCAGTCACCACGCACGCAGTCCCAGCAAAACACTCACACTGAAACCCCTGCTCGTATACAACAGCTTAACCTTCAGCACCAGACTCAGATTTTCCCGCAAACTCAAACTCAGCTTCTGCTTCACCCATTGCCCCTGCATTGCTCACTGCTTTACCCTCAGGGGCCCTGGTGGAGACCCCCTATCCCCCCCAGCGCCACCCGGCCTGCTTTCTTCGAACCCCACTGTCCCTCCATGCAACAGCTGAGCCTGCCCCACGTGTACTGCAGACCCTCACAGGCAGGTGTGCTAGAACCGTTAGCAGAGCATTCCAGGTGCCTGTTTATTGGCATCTCATTAGTATTTCTATAAGCGCTTTCATTTTAAAGGGATAAATCACCCAATGATGAAAATTCTTCCATCGTTTACTCACCCAAACCTGTATGACTTTATTCTTCTGAGGAACAGAACATAAGTTCTTCTGAAGTACATACAACTTCAGAAGTCAACAATTTTAGGTTGTAAACATGTTTCCATAACATTTATATTAAGTTACAAAGACTTTTTTACTTTAAATAAATTTTTTACTTTGTTTTTAGATGTTGTATTAACGTTATTGCTTTGTTATAAGAATGGTATTCAGACTTTTTTAATTTTGTAATGTTTTTAAAACATTTCAATAACTACTTAAAAATAATGTTTTTGATTTATACCGCTTTAGAAAAAACATTCCACTGCAGAAACATTTTTGAGAACTTTTAGAGAGTGTTCTGAGAACGCTCCCTGTTAGCTGGGTTGCTAACCAAACAACTGTGGCACCCATTGACTTCCATTGTATGGACATAAAACCACAGAGACATTTCTCAAAATATCATCTTTGGTGTTCCACAGAAGAAAGAAGTCATACAGGTTTGGAATGACATGAGGTAAAAGGTGGATGGACTTTACATGGTATTTTTAGCTACAGATTCAATGTTACAGATGTTATAGTAACGGCTCCCATAGGGCTGCTCCTCTAACCTTAATCAAACACACCTGCTCATAATATTCAAGTAATCCCAAAGACCTTGTGTAACACGTTCAGATGTGTTTGATTAAGATCAGAGCTCCACTCAGCAGGACAGCAGCTCTCCGGGAGCAGATCTGGACACCAGCAGTGTTAACCACTGTGATTCTTTACTCTGATTTACAGTAATGCTACTGCAGTTAAAATTGTTATTTTCATATAATTTTCACTTCTAGTAGTTTAATGTGGAAAACCGCATGTGGCTAAAATGCATGCCAGCAGCCATGATGTTTAACACGCATTCAAATAATTTAACATGCAACAGATTTTTGGTGTGGTTGTGAATCTCCCCCTCTGTATCAGAGACGGCAGCTGCATTTCAGATATGCGGACAAAAAAACTCATCTGCGCCTCAACCAACACCCGGACAAAAAAACTCATCTGCGCCTTAACCAACACCCCCCACCCACATACACCCCACCCCAAACGTTCCATCTCACAAATGGAACCTGATAATACACTTTTTTTATAGTACTTTTATAGTACTTATAGACAGTGAGGTTCAAGGGTTTTTGTTTATAGAGAGTTCTGAAATAATTTTAAATACACTCAACTGCTCCCTCTCCCATTTAACACCTTTCTGTCTGTTTGGTGTCTGTTAATGTATGTTGTCACTCGCTTTCCTCCTGTTCCCTTTTTTCTCTGCCCAACTGGAGCTGTGGTCAGTCGACTCTCTCTATGAAAGGGTTTATAAGGTAGATCAGTCCTGAATCTGCTAATTCACGCCCACAGCCGAGCACGGAGTATCCCGACCAATCGAGGACTGCATCCCGTCAATCGCATTTATTCTCCAATCCTATCCCTCTAATATCTAATACCCACCCTCTTCCATGTATAACAGCAGTAACATTCCAAAAATAATGAGTATGTTTGTGTTAACATTTAACTAACTGCTTGCATTTTGTGTTCGGCCATTTTGATTTTTGCCCTTCAACAGCTTGAAAGGATTTTGTGTGCGCCTGGTGGACTGATTTTAACAGCATCTGCTAACCTGAAAACTTGCTGGTTCACGTGTGTACTAGTACAATGACAGAGTTTTGTCTATGGTTACAGCCCAGTCGACCTGGTTACCCAAGTCCCCGTTCTAGTGAAGGGTTCTACCCCAGTCCTCAGCACATTGGTCAGCACAATCATTATCAGGTACAGTGCCCGTGTTAATGCAGTACTAAATGTATATAGAATATCGGTTTAATTTATATGTTCATTGGAATGCTGTAGATGGCAGGGCACTCGGACCCACGCGGCTTGCTACCTGTGCCTGGCGGGCTGTACCCTCCTCAGGCAGGAGGGACTGGACTTGATCCCCACGACAGCTGGAACCATTGCAGGGCGGCACAGGATCACATGTGGAATCCTGGCATTGAGGTTAGCAGAGAGAGAATAATCTGGCTTCTAAAATCTAAGCTGTGTTCCAAAACATAATGCACTGCGACACATTTATTACACATTTGACCAGAAATGTATGACATGTATTTTTGGATTGTGTGGTATGTGTGAGCAACTCAAACAGAGTTGGTGTGCTTGAAAAGCATTTCGAATCATTCAGTTGAGGTTCTGTTTTGACGGGAATGTTGCCAAGCAGCTGTCTATGTAGCTAATAAACAGACAGCTACTGTAACTAAGTTTTGGAACAGAGCTCCACACTGCAGTTTTTCGGCTGTCATGTTTCATTTGTAATATGTGCACCATGCAGAGTATAAACCATACAGATGTGTGTGTGTCAGGATGGAGTGGTTCTGCGAGGGGGTCTGTCTCAGCGGATGGAGGAGCAGTTGTTACTACAGCAGCAGCAGATGGAAGATGATCAGCGCTGGTTGGAGCAGGAGGAGAGACTACTGGTACCGATCACACCTCTACCTTTACCTCGCATCATGTTCATTCACTTCCCCTTCTTCTTCTGTCCTCTTCTCTTCCTCTTCTCTTCCTCTGCCTCTCCTCTTCTTCTGTCCTCTTCTCTTCCTCTGCCTCTTCTCTTCTTCTGTCCTCTTTTCTTCCTCTGCCTCTTCTCTTCTTCTGTCATCTTCTCAAACTCTGCCTCTCCTCTTCTTCTGTCCTCTTCTCGTCCTCTTCTTCTGTCCTTTTCTCTTCCTCTGCCTCTCCTCTTCTTCTGTCCTTTTCTCGTCCTCTGCCTCTTCTCTTCTTCTGTCTTTTTCTCTTCCTCTGCCTCTCCTCTTCTTCTGTCTTTTTCTCTTCCTCTGCCTCTTCTCTTCTTCTGTCTTTTTCTCTTCCTCTGCCTTTCCTCTTCTTCTTTCCTCTCCTTTGCCTTTGCCTCCTCTGTCCTGCTCTCTCTACATCCTCTGCCTCTCTTCTTCAACTATTTTTTTCACTTCTCTCTAAAAACTTCTCTGAATCATCATGATGTTTATGTATAGCTGCAGCAATAACACGATATTCCAAAATGTTGTTTTTATGTTGAAGTTTCCACCAATTGAGGTTTCCTGTAAACGAGCGGTGCTCACAATTCTTGTCTATTTTCAGGGCTTGTCATTTTAAATGTTTACAAATGGAAAAAGTTCCAGTTTCAGCACACGCTTCAAACCAATCTTAAGTTCTGGTATATTGGGGTTTATTGCACATAATTTTGCATTTCTTGCGACATTGCATAAAAAATAAAAAGCAATGCGTTCACAGGCATTGTGTTGTAGTGCTTTGATATGTCTGCATATGCACATGTTTATGTCTGACGGTCTTTGTGTGTGTTTGTGGTGTGCCAAGTTTTGGCACACTGTCTCCATCATTTGTTTCTACACTGTGTTATTATGTTCAGTCTATCTTCCAGAAAGTTGCTTGCAACTTCCTGTACCAACTAAAATGGGCACTTTGAGCTTCACCACAGCAAACAACAATCATTTTTCACACAAATGACTTTCTGATGCTGTGAGTGGATAAATGCGTTTTTGATCCAGCCTGCTTGATACAGGTGCAATTTTCCAGGAATTCCTTTGTAATGAATGGCTTTGTTGGCACTGAGGCATAAGATGGATAATCTCGAGCTGACCTGCATCTACTGAAAGTTAAATTACTCATTGGAGGAAGTTTTCATCTCTTCGCCTGCTAGCAGATGTTATGCTCAAATGCACATGAGGAAGAACAGGAGGAGGGGAGGAGAGAAAGAAAGCACAGAGCTGGAAGAAGAGTGAGCGAGTGAGGGGGGGGCAGAAAAGGGCTTGGCTTTGCTGAGTTGAATCTTGTTCGCTGTGTGTGAGTCAGTTAGTATGTAGACATATCATAGAAGTAGAAGACGAGTCACTACACACACACACTTGTTTAATGGAGATCCATTCCGTGCTGCGCTCCATGTTTAAGAAACGGCAGAGGGAATCGCGCACAGGAACCATCGGGAAGATGCAGGTCTTCAAATCCTGCTTCGGAAAACTGGTACAGTAAACTTGGGAGGAGAAGGGAGGATAAGATTCATTTAAGAGCCTGATAGACTGAGTGAGGGATTTTATATGTGTGTTTAGGGTCGGATGGGAGAGCATAGATTTGTAATTTATCTTTATAGAATCTTGAACTGACACAGACTCTAGATTAGTACTGAAAATTGTACAGGGCTGTTAAATGTGTGTAAATTAGTCTGATTGGTTTGTTGTATGAAACAGTAATACGTGAGGATCAGGTTTGTTTTGAATTGCTTGTGAATAATTACAGATGGTTCTAGTCCTTTGTGAAGCTATGAGATATTAATAAATAGATCAGATGTTTGATTCATGTATTGTGGTTTTTATGTTGAAGTACGTTCTTGTGACGCTACAATAACGTTTAGAGAGGAGTGGTATAAACATTCAGTGTGCACGCGGTGCTTGTGATGAAGCATTAGACATTTGACAATCTCTCGGGGGGTGTTACATATTAGGACTAAAAAGTTAAGGAAACTGCTAAACCCAATGAGATGATTAAGTTTGTAAGCTTGTACGTTTGTATAGTAGATGACAACAGATGTGTTAGACGCAATACTCCATTCAGTCTAATTACTCATGACATTCTGTGTATGTGTGTGTGTGTGTGTGTGAGACAGAAGCCTGATGGGAGAAGTTCCAGAGGAAGTCTTGAACGTGATGATGGAAGCCTTCAAGGACCAGTGAGTTTCTCTGTCGTTTTTCTTCAGAAACGTAATATTAAATCAAATCATTAAGGCTGTGTAATGTCAGTTAATGTCATATTCTTGTCCCAGTCTTATTTAGTAAATGATGAGGAGCGTGAGAGCCAATCAGCTGATCGGGTCATATTAGATACAGTGGTTGTGCAGCTGCTGTTTATATATAATATAATATCATATAATGTAATATAATTTAGTGCAGAGGGACGGCGTGAGCACACTGCTTAACATGCTGTCTGCAGAGGAATTTACCTTTAATTGTTTTCTTGGAGACATTTAAAGGTTTGAATAAAGAATTTGATGTGTATTTCTGTCACTAATTTGTGACATGGATCACGTTAACTCATTTGTTTCATTAAAGCACAAAGGATGGCCTTTGAATCACTCCTAAACCATTCTAGGATTACAGAGATCAAGTTTCTATTTAACAAATATCAGCGCGTGCTGTCAATAAAGCAAAAAATCATTTCGTTTCGATCATTTAAAAATTATTTTTCAATTTTCACTCAGTTTATTGTGCTGATAATATAAGGAAAGATACATAAAATAAAAGAAAGGTCTCAGATTTTTGGACTTCGCTGTAAATGGCAATTAATTGCATTTGGTTAAAAATGTTTGATGTCAACAAACTTTACCACCTGCTTTGGTGTGTTTTCACCAGCATGTGAAGCAGCTGAAATTGCCATTAGGGTTGAATATGTATCAGCAAATCAGTGGCGCAGATGAGAGACCGGTAACAATGGCTCTTTTGTGTGCAATCCCAAGAAAGCCAATCTGCTCTGCTCTCAGTCACTACTAATGTTACCAAAAAACCACCTGAGTTGTTCGCTAGTTTCTATCGGCTTCATCTGCATGTAATGTCACACCGTATGTTAGTCATCGGTTTACAGCCTGTCAGTAAATGTAGTAAGTTAGTGTGATTTTAGCAGTGCTTACTGTTTTTATAAGTGTCTCGTGCATGCTGTGAGCTGGATGGCACTGATGTAATAAGATTTCATTCTCAGCTGCTCTGTAGCTTCTGCTGCAGTGGTTTTAAATGTCTGTGCATCTATGCTGTCCCATTGGGCTGTCCATTTTGATTCTCTGTGGTCTTGGCTGTGTGTGTGTGTGTGTGTGTGTGTGTTGGCATGCCAGGCATTCAGGCTGCTCCCCACCCAGACCACAACAACACACATGGCACAGTCTGTCTTGGCTCCTGCATATTTTTAACTGACCGTGTTCTGACTGTGTTTTCTGTTTGCAGATTGGAAATCAGCACATCTACCAACCTGTAGGGAAAGCGGGTGAGTTTTTTAAATGTTTTATTTATTTATGTTGTGATGAAATTTAGTTTTTTGTTTCTGTACTGTAAAGTACTGTACATACCTTTAGGGCAATTATAGAAGTGTTTTGAAGTGCTTATGGATTATACATGACATTATAATAATGGATGGGTAAGATAATGCTGTATTTACTGCCTGATAAAATAATAATAACAATAATAATGTCACAACTTCTGTTTGATGTGGTAGTAGACGTCTTATGTCACCATTTTTAAAATCGTTTAGCATGATGCACTTATACAGAACAAACCTTCTCATCTTCAGAGCATCCAGCTCCTCCTAAAAAGCCTCCGCGACCCGGAGCTGCAGGAGTCCTGGGCCCGAACCCTGCAGAGAGCTACAATGAAGGCGTGAAGGTATCAGAAGCACCTCCTCATTTTAAACACTCACTTTTATTGACTGCATGCAGTTGACACAAAGAGAAACATTAGTCAGTATGTGCCATATTTATACACAGGGATGCAAAATTTACTTACCGTTGGTGATTGAATTACATATTTTTGGCCTTATAAAATGTTTAACTTTGTTTATTAGTGTCAAACAGCACTAGAGATGAGCCGGTCTCATTGCTGTTACCAAAAATATGAAGAAGGCTATTGAGAAATATATTTTTTTATCTCTAATGTGTTTGCTTTAGTACCTTAGACTGAGGAATATTCCTTGTGTGTGAAAACATTGATTTTCTGACCAAAAAACTAAATTGAAATGTCTTTCATTTAAGTTGCTTGTGTCTTTTAAATCACAGAGTGTCCGATTATTATCATTTTCATTTGATTTCAAATGAAATCAAATGACTTCAGTTCCTTATAACTATTCACTCACTAAAGCCAATTTTTATTGCTGTTTGCGCTTGACAGGTGGTAATTTTAGACCCTGTGTACACACATGCACGGAAAATACTTTTTGGACTTGTGTTGTGTCTGTGCTAATTTACAATAATCACTGTTTGCTGTTTTGAAACCACGCAAAGTTTATAAACCCTCCAAAGACACACTCACACACACACAGAAGCATGTAAGATCAGCATCTGTACTTTTAAGCTGCCTTCAGGAATTACTGACATACCAGCAGACGCTGTTTGCCTCATTAAAATGATCCTGAAACCCCCTTCACACACACACACACACACACACACACACACACACACAAACCAACACCCACACAATTACTCTGCAGGATCTCCCATAAAACGTTTAAATGCCATGAACCCGGTAGTTTCCATTCCAGTGTGTTGTCCTGATGCTGTGGGTCAGTGTACATGGGGTCTTACAGCCATCATGGAAAATATAATTAGAATCAATGTAAACATAATTCTAGTCTGCTTTGCAATTTAATACTTTTTTAGGACATTGACCGATGGTTGTGTGTGGGTGTTTTGCTCGGTAGAAAATGCACATTTTGTAAAACAGAAGAACTTTAATACTTTTTTAGGACATTGACCGATGGTTGTGTGTGGGTGTTTTGCTCGGTAGAAAATCCACATTTTGTTTAACAGAAGAACTTTTTTTCCACAAGCAATTTAGACAAACATGAGATTGGATTGTATAAATAAATGGACTTTACAGAACAGTGTAGTAACTCCAGGCTGTTTTCACTTTCTTTTTTGCAGCATGAAAATGTGAAATTATATTTATTAATATCCCTTTATTTCTTTCTGTCTTTCCTTCTCTCTACACTGTTTCTGTGCTTTGTGCCTCTGACCTTCCTCTGTTGCACTGTTTTTGTGCTGATAGCCCTGGAGGGTAAGACCACCAGCGTGATGTCTCTGTGTTTGTGCCTCCCTCTAACTAGTTGCTATGTCATTACTCAACTATATAATTTAGAATCATTACTTAATTATCCACTAAACAGAAATGAAGTGGCTTTCATAGAGGTTCTGTCTCTCAATGCATGTTGGCTCTTTAGACTTGAGATGAGGTGGGACGTAGCGCTTGTGCTTGTAGCGCCATCTAGTGTAGTGATCTAGTAATCATCTAGTTAGCTATGGGTCATTGTTTGGGAAGTGGATGTGATTTTTGAGACCGCTGGGTTGCTAAGTTTGTTTAGAACCTCATCTCAATGGGATCCTTCTAGGACAAACCTTTTAATAAAATATTCACATGTATTAACATGTATTTATTTTTTCA
>JAZGTJ010018945.1:0-11161 GCA_036877575.1 Botia almorhae | reverse complement strand
GCTGTTTACGTCTTTCATTTTGTTTCGCGTTTAATCTCGATTCCAACAATTTTCACAGGACACTGATTCTGGCAAATCACTTTGAAACTGGTTTAGAAGCTTAACAGGTAGAGCTGGTTATCTGCCAAGGTGACTAGTAAGTAACAGGAGCAGGAAGAGATAGCAATAGTATAAGTGGATACAACTGACTCTAAAGAAACGCTGTTTTGCTGTACAGTCAAATAAAAGCAGAGAAACTACCATGGTTAACGTCACAGTAGATTTGAAAGGATCGTGGGTCCGGAAAACAGCTTTGCGTCTTCAAAAATGTAAACTAAAGTTTAATGCACAAGCACTAATCAGATAAGACAAACGGTTTTTATATCAAAATTAACATCGTATCCCCCGTCTCGTCCCTCTCGAAGCAAATTCAGCTGCAAAAAGTACAGTAGACTCCAAGTTAGCAAAGATATTTAAACTTCGGTTTAGTAATGTTGACAGCATACATGTGATTCACCTGCTGAGGAAACTCATCACATTCTAGTTTATTATAAGTTTACAGATTATAAAGTACTTGCAGAGGAACACAAACATGATAAGTGCACAGTTAAAGTTCAATCTAAAAAGAACAGCAACAACCTCCAAACGGATGATGTAATATACAGTATGCAACCCCACAGTTAAACATTTTCAGTCTATGACGATCTATTGTTAGGACAAAGACAACGTTACAGATATCTGATATAAGTGCTTCACGCCTGACGCTGGAGAATACAGCAGGAGAGATGGCAGTTTACTGTGGCCAGCATGAACTGAGAGAGAAACAGCATTTCCACCCTGTTCTTCTGAAGTCGACCCAAAATCGTGTCAGTTATTACAGACATGGATGGTGAAATGAGGTAAAAAAACAAAACTGAAATTATAGAAATTTAAAGGAACCTGCTTTAAAAAAATTCATAACATTCTATAAACGTAACAATATGCTAAATAAATTCAAATTTGCTGATTTGAATACTTCACTGCATTAGCATCTCTGTTCGTCTCTATGGGTGGTGGGTTACAATTTCAAATATTGACCTTTTATACAAGAGACTAGTTAGGTTAATACCTTTACTACTCATAATTCAGCCATGGCAAAATAGAAATTGACTGAATTGATGGAATTCTTTTGCTTTTCAGACATACAAAATGTTTGTGAAATACATGCAGCACAGAGAGAAAAAAAACACACCTCTTTTTTTCTTCTGAGAGCGCAACAAATGTTGCTTAAACAGGTGTCGTTCATCTTCCCTGATTTACACATCCAAATTATGATACTATCCACTCTAGTAAAAGGCACAGATCAGACAGAGCGATTTATTTTTTTTACATCTTTTATACATTTTGCTGTTTTTTGTGTTTTTCTTGTTTTTTTTGCTAATGATGTGGCTAAGATCTCACATCAGAATGGGCTCGAGTTTTCATGGACACCAAAGAGTGTAAAAACAATGTATTCCATCAGATGTGGCATAAAGTTGGGCCCCGACAGCTTCAGTTCATCTTTTAATGCGCTTCTTTTCCTTTTTTTGGGACATTGTGGAAAACAAAAACCTTTGAAACCAATTGCTGGAAAATATATTTTAGACACGTTTCCATTTTTTGAGATGCATTTATCCACAGCTTCTGTTAGTTTTGTAGGTAGTTATTTAGAAAGTCAATTAGAAAACATGTAGCTTCAGTTCTGATTTAGAGACGGTTCTCTCTAATCAATGAAGACTACGAAATTCAACACATTGTACACCAAGAGACCTCGTCTTTTACCCCCGTTAACAATTACAAAGTGTGCTTTATGGTCTCTCGACAGCCCTACTGACCTGGTTCTCTTTGGCCTAATGTGTCTCTAATGAAGAAGCATCTGGATTGATGGAGCTGAGTGGGATTATGGGGGTTCATGTTTTTCTACGATACTCCGTTCACAACAGATTGGCTATCTGAGCCGTCTTGCTTCTCTTTCTTCATCCCTCGTTCTTTCACCGGTCTCTGTCGGTTTCCTCCGCTCTCTCCTGCCAGATTTTGAGACCCTCGGCTGGTGTGGACACTCCTCTCGTTATTGCTGTCAATTCGAATCTAAAGAACAGAAACACCACTGGATTATTTTTTAGATGAAAACATTGTGATTTATTTTGTTTAGTGTACAGTTACTCAAAACTGTGATAAGCATGATCTTATCAAGATATATACCCAAACTCAAAACAATGATCTCTGTAGTACAGACAGCACAGACTTAAATACAAGTCGTGAAAAAGCAATTTGTACTACAGCAAAGGCTTGATGGCTTTCTGCATGTGGCAACACTAATATAATGCTGTGAGAATTATTTTCCTATATACTCATATGAAGCCATTCTGATGAATGAAAAGACTGAAGATACAGCATGAGATCAGCTGATAGAATGAAACATTACCTGCAGTGAGTCTCTGGAGTCTCGCGAGGTGCGAGAGCGAGACTCATTCCAGTGCATGTCTTCAGCTGCACAAAAACAATTATAACAAATAAAACGTCTATAATATTCATGTGCTGAAACCCTCAGAACACAAAATAGGAAAGTTCTGAGTGCTGAAGTTAAGGGGAAAGAGGTTCATAAAGCTAATTGAGTCAGTGAACTTAAGTATTTTACAATGAATGTTTAAATATTTTAACAAATTTTAAAGAGCTGTAATAGCTTTAAAAACGGCACTGCTGACCTTTGTATCCTCCTCTTCCCCTGCCCCCACGACCCCGGGGCCCACCACCTCTTTTGCGTGTGTCTGGGGCCCGTTTGGGGTACCCCATAGATTCCTCATCTGTGGGGGCCAAGGACCAGTCACTCAGTTCATCTCTGTGGTCAGACTCGGTCTCTGATGCATTAGAGGCTTCAGAATTGGTGCCTGGGACAAATGAGACAATGAGAATGATACACTGTATTTTGACACTGCATACATCTCAATGCAATAAATCAAACAAAGTGGCATTAATTTAAGTACAAGCGTTTGGCATTTACTAATAGTGTAAACCTATCTCTGAGAAAAAGTTAAAATACATTACAAACATTTCATTTCAAAAGGTAATATTTATAAGCATGGTTTTTAGACCGTGTTTTTCCCTGAATTTGTCGTACCTGAGGCCAGTGTTGGGCCCCGCCTCCCTCTCCCTCCACGACCGAAGGGCTTCCCGCTGCCCCCTCGTGGGGGTCCCATCCCATTATCAGCCATGAAGGGCTTGTCTTTCTCCGGTCTGCCTGCAGGAGCCCTGGGCCCTCCCCCAATCTGTCTGAGCTGCTCGTCAATCTGCAGTCTCTCCATTCGCAGCTGATCGACCTCCTGAACAAACACATCAAACAAATAAGGACAGAGCATCACATCTGGGCTTAATAAAGGATGAGATATCGGGTGTGATCTAATCAACCACATCCGTAACTGAATGGTTACGTTTCTAACAGCAGATCAAGAGGGACTCTTACTTTCAGATAGTTCAGGTGGTAGTCCAGCAGAATCCGGGCATTTGAAATGCTTTCCTTCGTACCCACAAACACAAATGGTACCATTCCCTGGAGTTGCAAAACAAAGAGTGAAACTAAATCATTTAATTAACTGCATATTATATATATTATATATAAGTCATTTTACAAAAGCAACACAAAGAGAGACCTGGTCAAGTTAAAATTAGTAATACAACAAGCAGAGTAACTAAATAAACGCACTGACTAACTATCCACAATCACAGCAGAAAGCAACTAAACTGTTTACAACAGAGTAACTTCAAAATAAAATATAATTCTCATTCAAACATTCAAAATAATAATTCTCAACACAAGAATTATATTAAATTTACATTCTGAATATAAGATTAATATAATTGCTTTATTTTAATGAATCAGAATATCCTGTAGAATAAGTAGTGCTCTGCAGTCTAAACCGATTAGTGGCCTTTAAAACATTCCCCACCAATTACAATGAATTAATGCATTTTACCATCTGCCCATAAACACACACACACACGCACACACACGCACACACACGCACGCACACACACACACACACACACCTCCTCTAATGGAGATGGCTTTTTGTCATTTTCTGGTTCTACTCGAACTCGAACGACTCCTGATTTATCCACAACCTCTTGAATCAGCTTCCCACTCTTGCCAATAACTTTTCCTGCAGGACGGGAACAGAATAATAGAATCATTCATATCAAACATCAGGCAGCAGGAAAGCAGGTGCAGTTCATGAAGTAGAATGTGGTTCATTTTTTTTGTCCTTACCGACTAAATTTCTGGGAACTTTGATAACATCTTCAGAAAATTCAAGGTAGCTTCTGGCCTTCCGCACAGCCTCCTGGTCCTGGAATTCAAACTAATTCAATTACAAACGCCAAGCTGTCCCAGAATTGTGTTTTAGGCCTCAAACATCATCTTATTTAAAGATGTAATCTGTAACTTTTGCCTCGATTTAAAATTGCAGGTTACTTTAAATACTTTGACATTTCTAAGGAACCCGAAAATCAAGTAGAATTGAAGTGAATGAATTCTGTTACCTCTCCATAGATGTGAAATGTGCATGTTTCTTCATCAAGATCAATGGTGGTGACCCCTGGAATCTTCCGGGCCTGTTGGATATTCGCCCCATGGGTGCCTATGGCCAGACCCATGAGGTCATCACGAACAACAAACTGCTCGTGGAACCTGGAGGCCAGCTGTCGAGAACTCTGCAAAACCACAGGATGGTTCGGAATCTTAGCATTCTGATATTAACTTTGTTGGCTTCTAATATTCTAGATTCCATGTGTATGTGGAAATCAAATATTATTATCTTCCACGCATTTCAGAACATTAAGGGAAAAGTGTAGCATGTAAATTTATCTGACAGCAACAGGTCATAACAGCACAAGAGCACCAAATCAATTTATTTAAGATAACTAGACAGATCCAGAATAAATGTTTTGCTCCTACATTTTAGTCACTTTCCGTGGTCCCTTTTGGTCCCTGTTTGATTTCAGACCTTAATTTTGCATCAGATAAACACCGCACACAACATTGTCAAAAATCTGCAACTTACTGAGAAAACGTTTTCAAGAATTAAAGCAGTATGTATATGAAGCCTATGCATCAGTAAATATAATTCTACATATCAGCAGAGTATCATATTTTGCCTTAACAAGGGTTTGGGGCATCACAGCTGTGCATATGCATGTAAGGTAACACGCATTCGAACCTGTTAAATATAGACTGCATCTAAAAACACACCGTGGATTTATGTCCAGTAATGTTCTGTGTGACATTCCAATAGTAAGAGATAAACCAGTGAAGCTATGGTGCTTCTATCAGGTGTCCTTGATTCAATGCCATTATAGTCATTTAATATCGCCATACTATTACGTTTAAAGAAATACTGTGTTACGAGTGTTGGGGAGTTTTATGGTCTTTGCTGACTAGTGGTAAACGAACAGGGTGAATCTGAGACTAAACTGTCAGGCTGTACCTCCAGCTGTCTGCTGGCTTCCTCATTCCTCAGTATCAGCGTCAGCTTAGTGCGCAGACTCCTGAAGTGCATGTCACTCATCATCGCGATTCGCTTTGCCGTGACCTCATTAACAGACTGTAAAGAAAGAATCAATCCAGTTAATGAACTAAAACCCAAATGTAAACAATCTTACAGGACTCTGATGGATTGGAAACGCTGCGATTTACCAAAATAACCAGCTGCTTTTCCTCAGAGTCATATGTGACATTAAACGCCCCGATCGCTTTTTTAAAGTCTTTGTGAGCAGAGTCTTTTGCGCACCTATCAGACAAACAAAAAGCAAACACATAAACATGCTTGTACTCAAGTATTCAGCCGAGAGATTAAAAGATGAATATATGGTGAATATTTACACAGGGGATTAAAGCGTACATTTGTCTCAGGTCTTCTGGAACATCCAGTCTGGTTTTGAGAAAGGTGTTCGTCGAAGCTACTTTGTTGGGATTCACTGGTCGTAATCTCTCTAATGTCACGATTTCATTGAGAGTGGCATCACAGGCTGCATATTCTATGACATAAAACTACAAGTGAAGAGAAATATAGTTAAAACAAGTAGCAACTCAAATTAAAGATTGTAAACATAAGCCACAATGGTTCAACCAATACGCTTCATTTTCACTTTACTTATTTGTACCTAAAAATGTATTTTAACAATCGTCTACTTATGTTCTGTACAAGTGCCCAGTTATTAGTTTGTTTAACTAAAAGGCTTTTGCTTCTTCAGTACTGGGTTATCAACTGCTTACCTCTCCTTTAACCATCCGAACTTTGGCAAGCCACCATCCGCAGGGCTCCTTATCATTGGCCCTAGAATACACCTGTAGAACAGACATACAGTGTTACAAATACAGCATAGATCTATCAGTCTGAGGGTTTAGTGTACGTGTGTAGTATTTGTTTGATATTTGGAGACCTCCACTTCATCACTCTCGTTGATCTCCTTCTGAAAACCGGCTGGAGGTGGAAACCGAACTTCGTGAAAGGGAATCTGTCGTTCTGGTTGCCAACTGAAAATAAGGAAAAATTCATAAATGCATTTCTCTGAGTTTTGTGTAACCTTACAGAAGCCGTATTACAAGCATAGAAGTGCATTGAGCTCGCGTTAATAACAAGCCATTATATTGGTATATAACTCTATTTTCACATATTTGTATGTTAAACTTACTTGTTCTCAAAAGCCACTGTGACTGTATTTTCATGAACATCTTTAATCAAAGCCTGCAAAAATAAACAAGACGATAAATACTCTACAGCTGTGTTTTAAATCCTAGTGAGCTGCCTACAAAGACAGCATCCTGATGTCCCAAAATCCTGTCACACATGATCTCTTCAGACTTGGAAAGGCTTTATTAATCATACAGCTTGAGATAAATGAAGCGGGAATGACACATCTAAGCACGCAGGGAACACATCAATTAGTATTAAAAATCATTAGCATGCAGTCCTTAAGTATTAACACATGCCTCCATGTGACGCTAATAAAACGTAAGTGGCGTTATGATCATAATACATTTAATAACCATCCGTAAGCGAACAGCTTAATGCATCATTCACAGATCCAGCAGAACCGAGCCAACGCGTCAACCGCTACTGGTGTTGGAAGAGATGAACTGATATGCATTGATAAAATTCATGATAATTGAATATCACAACGCATCGTTAATGTGCATTACCGCCCGTTCATGAAACTCGTCGAGGCCTGCTGTTATAAAGCAGAACGGGCCTACTGCACCCGCACGCGTGAAGAACCGCATGCACGGCTCGGCGAACCGTCCATTTCGCCTTCATTTCAATCCCCATGAACGTAAATACACATGCACGAAGCGCACAGCGTCAGATACGAACCGCACCTTGTAGAAAGCTCCGCTCGCGCCGCGCACTTCCACCGCGAGCTCGTCCATGACGCCAGTAATGTAACACAAACGGATCACGGCTGCGGTCCTCGCGCTCCCTCTGACACACGGCAGCGGTGTTCGGCGCACACCCGATCCGTTAGCGCCGTGTGAAGCGACGGTCGTTCTGCTTTTCACACCGATGAAGAGGAAACATGGACGCGCAGACGCCCCGCAGCAGCTGCCGTTCAGCGCATCGATGTAAACACACAAGAGCCTCCCGATTCCCCCCGTCACGTGACGCGGGCCTGCTGCCCTCATCATAGACACGCCCCCGTCACGTGACGCGTCAGCGTGCAGCCGCCCGCACAACGAAGACGAATTCACACGTATTTGATTAACTTAATCGATATAAGTGATTGATTCCATACACACAAATGCAACTTCTCAGGAAAGAAGCAATGTGTTTAAAAAGAAAACAAATAGATTATGTTTATTTAATCTCACCAACAAAACAAAACCAGAAATCTGTTCAGACAGGCATGTAGTTCTTTTCATATCTTTGTGCTGTATCACTCATTCTTCCTGGCTTGTGTCTTATCTTTTTGCTTATATTTGGCTATATTGGTTTACATTGTCCATACATGTTATGGGATATTATTAATAATAAAACTATTACACTTATCGTGCACACTTCTTTAAATGTTTGATTTGCCTCATTGTTTGTTTGTTTCAGACAACACTGTATAGTAAAGCTTGTATACACAATCACAGTGTATCTCAGTGTATTAAATAGATAATAATACTGAGTACCACAAATCACCTCAAATGACATCACGTTGAGTTTAGCTCATTAAGATATCATCCTAATATGTTGAAAATAATCAGTACACATTTAGTGTAATAAACTGTCACAGCAGTACATATAAAGTCAACTAGTTTCTACCTTTCAACACTACAAACATCAAAGTTTGTCTATGAAAGAAACAGATCTCGAGAAATTGTTCTTTTTATTAGCACAGTTGAAAATGCAGCGCTACACTGAATGGACATGGAAGTATGACATCATAATACAGTGTCTTTTCTGACGGCTGCTAAAGTAATAAGCACCTTCACCTTTGTTTGCAAATTCAAACGTTAGTTTTAGCGGGTCAAACTCAAATGCATTTCTCTAGAAACTCATTATCTCATTGTTCCTTTGAGAGATGAGGTCTATTTCATGGCTTTTAACTGTCTTAAAAAAAGAAAGCAAACAGAATATAATCAGGACAGAGAGACTGCTGGACGGCCCTAATGCACAACAACATCAGAGTGTGTAGTTAGGGAAACAGACCCCTGACTGGTGATCAATACACACTTAACACCACTTTCATCTGCAGCACTAAAGAGAAGACTCTGAGCTGCTGCAGTTTCAAAGAAAAGCCACATCTGACACTGGGTCGAATGGACGAACAGAAATAGGTGGTAATTTACTGGAAAACAGTATTATAGATGAAACAATAGTTAAGGTGTTCAGCTATTGTGGGAGGAGTTTGGCTGTGAAGAGTCCTACACCTATGAGAAGTGCTGCTGAAAATAGGGACTAAAACGGCACTCGAATAAACAGATATAGTCATATAGTCATGCGGAACACTACAGATGTATTTACTGTGATTTATGATCTTTTTAACGCATCCGGTAAAAAGGGGCATAGGGGCAGTTGTGGCCTACGGGTTAGTGAGTTGGGCTAGTAATCAGAAGGTTCGATTCCAGCACTGGGGGGTTGCAACTGAAGTGCTCTTGAGCAATGCACCTAACCCCCAATTGCTCCCCGGGCGCAGTAACCCAGGGAGCAAGGGAGTAAGGGTGTGTGTGTGTTCACAACTTGCAGTGTGTGTTCACTCCTCACCAGTGATGGGTTAAATGCAGAGGTCACATTTCGGGTATGGGTTACCATATCTGACGAATAGGTCACTTTCATTTCATCCTCTGTGATGTGTCTGTTGTATTTAAAAACAATTGTAAACACATTTAAAACCAAATCTGTGAGAAGCACTTTTCTGTACAACAGTGATATTTAAACACTGAATTTACTTTACTGACTGTTCAGAGCAATCACTACTACAAACAGTTTACTGTTTACTGTTTTTTTTTACTCAATTCAGAAAAGTGTAATTAAAAAACATTCCACAGCACTCACATTACTAAAAGCTGCCATGTCATTGATGTCGTTGGGGACCAACTGAATTGTGATTGGTCGACATGCGACACATGGTTAGATTTTAGACTCACTTGTGTGCATCAATGTGACAATAATTTAGAGCAATAATTTAAATATCAAGTTATCTTTTATAAAGCTCTCGAGCCTGCGCTTAATATTTTTGCTTGTCATCTTACATTCTACCACTGGGTGGCAGTATCGGATCATGACAGTGTGTCACAATGCAGCTTTTCCTTCAGAGCTGTGACAGGATGTCATAAATCGTAAAATATCAAGTTTCTCAATAATTCCACAATAAAAAATGAACATGACTGAGATGTCAAAAATGCTAAGTAATATTTTACCTCATTTCACACCAATAGATTAAGTAAAATGAAATCCACAAATCCTGTGGAACTGTATAACTTATGTTAATCAACAACAGCTGCATCATTCCATCACCTCACACTCGCTCTTCATTTCAAAATGAACCTCCATCCACATGCATGTGTCCACTAGACTCACAGCAGCCTGCTGGGAACACAAGAACCTGAAGCAGGAGTGTGTCTGACTGCATCACTCTGGAAAACAACGAGAATCACACAGGAAAGATGAAAAGAGTCTAGCAGGTGTGAGTGATACATCAGCCCCCACCCTGCCTTTGTCCACCCCCTGCTGGAAGTGATAAGATCAATTGTGTTTGCCCCTGTCTGCTGATCTGGCACGCTGGGCAGCTTGTAGGTGTGAAGACTGGAAACTCTTTGTGCAGTTAGCAGGTGGCCTGCCAGAGTGCATCAAGCAATCATGCCTGCCTGATATGTGAGGTGAGAAGGTCTATTCAGGTCTCAGAGAGAGAGAGAGAGAGAGAGAGAGCAGATACCCTAATGAAATATGACTCTAGTATAAGTACAAGTATTCCTTTTGAATTTTCCAATGAGTAAAAGTAAAAAAACACTTACTTTGAAAAGTGTTGAAAAGTCAAAAGTGAAGTTATGTTTTAGAACTGTGGAAATTTGATTTGTTTTAAAACATGATTAATAAAGAGTCTAATGTCCCAGGAATAAACACTGGTTAGTCAAGAATAGTCAATTAACCAGCCATAACTAGAAACAAGAAAGATATAGGTTTTGCATATTAGTTTGTAAATCAGCTGAACTTATCTTTTTACAATCCAGAAATAAACTACAGAAAAATAAAACTTATTTTATTAATTCAAGTTATTAATAATTCCACATAGCCTGTTATGTGTAATGTTAGCTGGCCGACCAACTACCTCACAAGTGAATGTTTATCACCTGCAAGCTGACAGCTAAAATATTACAAACCTGCGTATCTCTGAGTGCTTTCTTCACTCTGACTGGAAAATAGCGAAGCAATTAAAAGTTTTTCAAATCCATAAAGAGAAAAAGTCTTTTATTCCTCTTTTGAGGTCTTTTTGACCTCAGCAGTTACCGACATCATTACATCAATAAAATATTTGATAAATGTGAATATAAACAGATGTGTCTAGTTACAATATTACATTAGCCTGACTTTCAACACTTATGTCATGTTTAAAAATGTATAAAGGCAGAAAGTTATCAGCACCTCCAAGATATTACTGATGTTAAAACTGTGGCTCTATAGCAAAT
>JAZGTJ010018944.1:0-11162 GCA_036877575.1 Botia almorhae | reverse complement strand
GTCAGCTAAATGACTAAATGTAAATGTAAATATGCAGTGACCACCAAAAAATGTGGATAGAGTGGTTGTCGCCTTTCGGTGTGGGCACTTAATTAGAAAAATCTTTAATTATAAGGTCACTATAATGGAATTATTAGGAATTATGGAATAAATTCAATTTGAATGTATTTGTACTATGTTTTCCACAATACAAACAGTTTCAAAGCTGCAATGTTGTTGTAGTCATTTTCTATGCTAATCACCGTTGTCATTTTATTACTTGCTCACATTGCATGTTAATTAGCTATCGTGTTAATAGCCAATTACATCAAAGTTATGTTTAACCTTTACCTGTTTTAGGTTGATCTGCAGATGTCTGAGGAGCATTTTTCAAACACCAGTTCCCTGGACACTGTTTCCCTAAACACACCCTCAAGTTATTTCAAAGTGAGCAAACAAACTCTTCAAATAAAACTCCAGTCATTCTCCGTTTGTTTATTTATTTGTACATATTGTACATCTGCTGTATTGTGCATGAATTCTAGTCATTTCTTTGCCTTTCCTTGTTTTTGGTCCAGCCGTCGGTCTCAGATTTTGAGGAATCACAGGTAACTGACACACATGATCAGTCAGAATGATCAGAGGGGTTTCTGACGGTCGACTACATCTGTGTTTTTCTGTGTTCAGAGCTCGCTGCTGCAGTTCAGTGATTCGGAAGATCTGTCTGTGTTCTTCGCTAATGATGGTGACTGTTGTCTGGATGAGGTAGCGCTCAGCTCAGACACTTCAACACAAACATGTTTAGACAAACTTATTTCAAATGTAATCTTAGCGTTACATCAGAACGATGTCCTTTTTGTCCCTCTCGCTCGCATCCATTGCAGGTTGGCGCGGCGAAAGTGCGTCGCAGGTCCTGTGGGAAATGCAGAGGCTGCAACCGCAGAACAGATTGCGGCACCTGCGACTTCTGCATGGATAAACCAAAGTTTGGAGGCAGAAATAAAAAAAGACAGAAATGCCGTCTACGTCAATGCCAAAGAGAGGCTATGGTGAGCTGGCAACACATGATGTTAACTTAATCGTACTGTGTGCTGCCTGTTATTTTGTTACTCATTTAGCAGCTTTTGAATTGTTTTTGTGAAACATACTGCTTAAAGTCTTATAGCACTAATGTAGGTGCCACATGAAGGGATAGTTCACCCAAAAATAAAAATGTTTTCATCTTTTCCTTTCTCTTATTCCAAACCTGTGTGACTTTATTTCTTCTGTGGAACACAAAAGAAGATATGTTGAGAAATGTCTCAGTGATTTTGTGTTCATACAATCAATGGGTGCCGCTGTTGTTTGATTACCATCATACTTCAAAACATCTTCTTTTGTGTTCCTCAGGAGTAAAACACAGGTTTGGGATGACGTGAGGGTGAGTGAGTGATGGTGAAAATGTCATTTTTGGGTGAACGGTCACTTTAAACTGCATTCTTGTCTTTGTGTTTAACAGAAGCACTTGTTACCCATGGATGAGAGTCAGGAGGAGATGGTCTGGGTGTACAGAGGCAGACAGAGAACGCGAGGTACACGCAGAAGTAAAAAACTGTGGGATTTTGACGCCTCATATATTGAGGCAGAACAGTACGGAAAACCAAAAGCACAGATGGGCGATATGAACAACATTTTTCCCAACTACAATGGAAAGGTAAAGCAGTGGAGACTTGATTAGTATCGCGTCATACTGTTGTTTTAAGCTCGTTTGGCTTTCAGGAACAATGTTTTTCGTCTGCTCAGGGTTACAGTCATATCCTGAACAACAGTCCACTCTACAGTGCACAAACGTTTGAGGTACGTTCTCTCCAAGAACAGAAATAAGCAGAGCTGTTTTGGTTTCAAGCATGTAGCTCCGAGCACTCGTTCCAATCCATATTGTATCTGATCAGCCCTATCTGAGTGTCTGTTTATGGATCCTGTATATGGATCTCCTTTGAGAAGATCAGCACCCAGCTGCACATAGTAAAAGGGCTTCAAGACATTGACATGATGAACAGAGACTTTCTGTCTTTTGTTAGCTCCTGATGTGTATGGCTCCTTAAAACTCGAACAAATAAACTTTCACAAAACAAATAAGCTTAACCACAAGAAAATAAACTGCGACAAGTGGGATAAAAACAGCTATTACATTTGAACTCATTTGAGATGAACAAGAGTGGGAACTGTGATTTTAATGTGTTTTTCAAATAATAATCACTTTGTGTTTTCTAGATCTGGCCGACTGTCTAAATCTGAATTGCCTCTTTATTTACAGAGAGCAGATATTCCGCACAACGGTCTTCCCACAGTGAGGTATACAGGTTCAAGATTCCCACCAAACTATGTTGAGGAAAACTTCAGGCAAGAGAGGAAATCACAGAGTTCTGCATATCAGCAAGAGCTACATGAAAGCCGCTCTTCCCCATCGGTAAGGAGCCATTTTATGGATACTGTCAGACTTGCCTGTG
The DNA here is from genome assembly GCA_036877575.1 of Botia almorhae. Classification (NCBI taxonomy): domain Eukaryota; kingdom Metazoa; phylum Chordata; class Actinopteri; order Cypriniformes; family Botiidae; genus Botia; species Botia almorhae. Next base: position 8,694 of record JAZGTJ010018944.1, on the reverse strand, counting down.
TTGTGTGTGGTACGATTGTCACTCCGGTAAACAAACAAGCATTTTTAGCATCTTCAGCCCTCGACACATTAAAAGACTGTTTTTATCAACTGCAACAGATTCTAGTCATTGACAGTCAAAGAGAAACACAAACCTAGTCACTGAGACAACACACTCAACAACTGGACATTCTGCCCAACCAACAAATCTGTCTGTGTCTTTACTGATACAGACAAGCTAGCTTAACGTCATAGCCCGTTTGGTTGGTTATAAATTATATTATTTGAGCTAAGAACAGAACATCGATCTGTTATGCACTTGCTTATTAACAGCTTGAAGTGTGTGCCGGCTTTAAGACAGGTTTGTCATGCTGACCTTTGCAGGTCTCTCAGATATTCAGCACGACTGACAGCGCTACCAAAGGCATCGACCCCGACCATGAATTAATGCCTCTGCTGAAGTCTCTTCGACGCGCGGTGCTTCCGGTCCTCTGGTTCTGCATTGTGACCGAGGGCCCGCGGTTACAGCTGCTGCAGTGCTCCAAACATTCTGCCATGACGGACACCTTCGTTATAATCGAGCCCAGCTTTCAATACCACATCAGCGTACAAGGACAGCCTCTCCTGCCCACCCACAAACTCTACCACATCCACCCCGCCCGCCTCACCACAGCTGCAGAAGTTGTTGCCCTCCTCCAGGACCTGGAAAGACACTCTGTCTGTCAGGGTTTCCACACCACAGATTCTTCATCTAAACCAGAGCTTGTGTTGCCCGAGCGGGCGGCGACATGTGACTTCCTCATTTCACTCGAATCGGAACGTTGTGCCAAATGCTCCACAAAAACAACACTGCAAACGTAGAGAGAACGTTCAGCATACATGTTAAAATAATACTCTTCCCGTATCTTCAGTTCTGAATGACTGAATGACTCCACCTGCAAGATTAAATATCTTTGGACTTTAAATGCTGAATCACAACGATTGTGTTCCGGAGCGATTCACAACCGTTACTTTGACTGGCGAACTAATGCTGTTACTGTAAATGACTAAATTGTGGATAACACCACATACTGTACAATGTGATAAATCCTGACCACTAGACACACTTTTTGACCGTAAAGGTGACAAACATCTTTTAACTTAGTTATGCACAATGAAACTAAAACCAGATATTACAATAGAAATCAAAGCTGTGACTGGATGTGATTTTACATTTAATGATACTGTACGTTTAATTCTTGCGCCAAAAAATCAGTACGTGTTCGTCATGACAATGCTGATGTTATTTCTCAGGGGAATTTTTAGAATCAGAATGTTTAACGATTGAATGTGTGTGTTTAATGTGGTACGAGTGTGGTACTGCTCTCTGTTCTCTGCTGGACAGACAATTGTGTACATACTGCAAAAATCGTGTCAGATAAATTAGATCCACTACAGTGAATTTTATATCCGTGTCTTTTGTTTGCAGGTTTTCTCTGTTACAAAACACTTTGAATTATCTTTGTATGTGCTTTCATATGAAGAGTCTGAGTTTATTTAATAAATCCATTTAATATGCATTTGGAGAGCTGTCATTGTTATGTTTTGATCTCGGGAAACGCAGAAGTATTTTTGCATTTACTCAAGAGTTTATTTACACTGTGCAACAAGCGTGTGTCAATTTTTCAAGGCTCAATAATGCAACAGATGCATGCACCAGTGAGGCCGCAGTGCAGCTTTGCATGCAGTTCCCGAAGTTCAACTTTAAATGGGAATGCCATATGTATTTCATGATCATAATGCATACGTTTTTATTTAAAATATACGAAACTTTTCTATTGTTCCTGAAAACTCTTGCTTGGACTGAGACGTTTCGTATTTCAAAACAATTCTCAGGCCAGCCGAGTGTCCGTGTCTGTGTGCTTGCAGTCTGTTGAGCTCCCATAAAACATCCGTCATGAAGTATGAAAACGAGCGAGGCTGAAAGAGTTAATGAGACAAGCGGACGCGCGTTGACTCTGTTGAGCTGTGACAGCGCTCTGCCGTGCACGTGTGTGGATGAATTATCCTGAAATCTTAAAGAAGATATTGTAATATTATGCAGAGAGCCTGTGCATGCGTTTGTGGATGTGATCGGTACGATGCGACCGAGGAGAGCCGCAGATGAATATTAATTTGCATCGCAGGTCCGTGTGCATGATCTTTTTCTCGCTCTCATGTTTAAACATCACGTTTTCCCAAACAAACAAGATTTATGTGTTATGCATGCAACAGAATTGTCATTTGATTTGAATGTAGGTTGGGACCAGGAAACGCAGTGTAGAGATGTACACGCAGAGTCATGTGTCTCGTGTCCTGTTTCTGGACCAGTTCGTTCACGTTAAAGCAATGCAATACAAACTACATGTATTCGCCGTCTCTTATTCACGTCTCGTCCAGCCAGTCTGTAGTTCTGCCTCACGCGTGGATTTCAATGGGATTTTCCCTGGCAACTTGCTATGCGATGGATTCATGATGCAACACAGTTACACCTGTTTTTTGTAGGTTTGCATGTGATTCGGATTAAACAGTAAATGTCTTGTGTAAACGCACGTGTTTTCTCGGATAAGCACCCCTAGTCGATAAGATCACTGTGCATCTCGGCGCAACTTCATTTTCCAGAGAGCGTCAGTCTGAACGAGGTTTCTGTTTGCTGGGAAGTCATCATAAACAATCTTAATTCTGAGAAATCGTTCACACTCGCAAATACGTTTCTGTATCTTACAGCATGTTTTGAGGAAAACAGCTGTAACTTTATCTGTTATTGTCAGCCATACACCGTGCGAGTCGTGTTTAAAATCTAAGAAAGCCGTCACAGGGTTTGGCGTAATATTAAAATAATTTAGAATATCTTTAGGAATCACACGACATTTTAACATTTTCATATTTTAGTAACAGTATTTTATATACTGTTTCATGTGCAAACTGAAATAATTGTTTCAGTATTTTATGTTTCAGTATTTTGTTTTTTATCAAAGTCAAAAGTTTTATTTGTCAAATGTCTTTTGCTTCCTGTCGTGTCCTTTAGTGTAAAACTGTAATTTGATCATAATTCATGCTTAGTATGACATCAAACAGCCTGTTCATTTAAATGAGACATTTATAATTCATCTGCCATGACACAAAATAAATTGTGCTTCTATAACTGAAGCTCTTGGGTTCAGCTCTCATCTCATGGGGGATGGCGAGTGTGGTTTGAAGTGTCTAGACTTCTTGCTCGGCTCCGTCAGGAGTGTTTCTGCAGAGCTCTCCTGTTGACCGCTCCTCCCCACCTCCAGGGCGCTAAAGCAGTAAAGAGTTCAAACAGAGTCAATTGTTGCTTGATGTTGTAGCCATGTGTTCACAGGCTGGCACAAAAGATTCCTGCTGGGTGACATATGTTTCGCTTGTTTCGCCTCGTTCCTGGTTTTTGCAGTGGTTTCATGTATTTTAGAGCTTATGTGAGGGGATGAAGTGATGATATATTTTAGAGTTGTCAACAACAGACTAGCATCCAGGGCTGATTCACCACAACAAATAACACTACAGGGTGTGAGTGGTCCAAACAAATGGCTTTTTGTTATGCGTCCAGCTGCCTTGCTGTCAGACCCCAGGACAGGGTTTGAGATTGTTTAAGTGTCTCCACCCGGCTACGTTCATGTTTTCACTGAGATTTACCACAGTGTGTCCAAGCTGTTGTTGGCGTTGTTGCTGACTGTCAGTTTTGTCTTTGTTTATCTAGCAGTAATGAAAACACGAAGGAAGGAATTCTGTCTTTGGGAGGACAAGAAAACAGGTCTGTAGTTTCTCACGCAGAAATAACAATCTCACATTTGACTTTGCTTTGAAAGAGAATTAACTGTTGTGTGTTGTAGGATTATGAGCTTCTGTGCGGTAGCGTTGCACGTTTCGTTGTCAGAGTTTTTTTTTAAATCAGAAAAGCTGTTTTAAGTTTACCTGCTGAGATAAAACTTTAAAGAAAACAGTGTTTTCTGCAACAGTGTTCGCCAGCGTTCTGAGAACGTTTCCTATTAGCTGGTTTGTGGTTTACTGCTTTAATAACCTACATTGAATTGCTCATTGCATGTCCATTTAAACATGTCCTCTGTTATTTCTGTTTGTGTTTGCTAATAAAGTGAACGATTACCCCGAAACATGACACAATGTTGCTGAAACTGTTGTTTAATGACCCAGAAACACTTTCAGAACTTCAGAACTGATGCAGTGGCTTTATTCCTCAGACTCATTGAGGGCATGATAAAGCAGGGCAGTGCAAATGAGAGACAGGTCACGACAAGTCTTTGGAATTGCTTTTGTCCAGCTTGAGAAATCACTGTTTCCCAGATGCGCTGATCTCAGTCCCTCCAGTTTGGGGAATAAGGTCTTAAGGCCGCAAATAGTGTTAAAATCCTCTGCTGTCCCAAATCACCCTGCAGACATGAGCCGGGAAAGTGTGTCATACATTTTAGTCTTCACATTTACTTTCAGTTCATGAGTGCTGCTCATGTCATTGAATATTGATACTACAGATTTCAGACTACAGTTCTGCAGTGGACACATATTAAAACACACGCTGCTATAACAGACCGTCTGAACTGACAACAGAGATACAGCTCGTGCAAATTACACGCAAACTTCAGTTTAGCATTTTCTCCTGCCATCTTTCCTAATAAAATAAGAAAAACAGGAAGGCGGAAGAGTAAAAATTATTTTGGTTGTCTTTTTTTAAAAACGGTTACATTTTAAACTTTTATGGAAAATCATCGGTCAAAGGTTGCATGAGCCTTGTGTATTTTACTTTGCACTTTTGCACATAATCAGATAAACACAGCTCTAGATGTGTACCACAGCACTAAATTAATATGATACTATATTCAGCACTACAAAGTAAACTAATGTTTTTAGCCACATGGCTGTTGACTTTAATACAATGTTGTGAAGCTTTTTAATGATTGCACAACCTCAGCAATGCACTAACAAACACTTAAGTGTTAGGTAAATTCTGATTTAGCCTTTTTTAAGTCAAAAGGAATCGTTTGTCATGGATTGTTAATTGCAATGACAGTGAATTATTCATATGATAAAAACATATGATTGTTACTGACGCCTCACCTGTCCGGCAGACTAAACCATTTAGATAACGTGCGGCGATAATTTGCAAACCATTGTCGCTAATATTAAACATAAATGCGACTTTACATAAAGCCGGATTATCCGAAAATCTAACAACAGTATGTATTTTTAAAATATATTTTATGATTTTTAAAATTTTGAACGTACAATGTTTTATTTTGGTTTTATGAGTGGTTCACCCCCCCGTAAGAGCTTGTGGATGGATTGGTCCGTGTTGGCTTTAGGGTTTGCAGAAATTACAGCGTGAGATGGTGTGCAACAGAAGAAAACAGATAAACATTACACGTCCATAAACTATACATACATAACTGTATTTTAAACTACAGTTTAAATAAATTAGCGTCTCTATACAATCTGACAGGCAGTGATGGAGGAATACGAGTTTTAATGCCCGTTTTGTGGATACTGTCTCAGTTCGTCCTGGTAAGTCCTAAACGGACAAGCCGCATGTAAGCAGGAAAGGTTTGCAGAAACTAGTAAATCTGGTGCAAAATTACCGTACTAACTGCTTTCAGTTTACAGGACTAACTAGTCTCTTAACTAACAAGTGTTAATTCAGCTGATAGTGATCTGTAAAACGAAAACGTGTGCAAAGAATAAAGACTAGTTTATAATCACGTCTTGCTTCGTTGCTAAATATAAATGGATGGTGTGTTGTATTCAGAATCATTATGATTATTAATATGATTATTATTATTATTATTAATTGTGGTAGCACTTTTTCATTAAATATCTTTAAGTTGTGTGACAGATCTACTCAATAATCACATGTAAGACAACAGTAAAGTAATTTAGTATTATAGTAAGACATCACAAATTAATCTCTGCAACATGTTGAAATTAACAATGTGTATGACAATATCTCTTTTTTTAAAGGGTAAGAAGTTGCTCAGTGGCTCCCCCATCTGGCCACTCCACAACAGTGAATGATATGTGTCACGTGACTACAAGGTGCCGTGACAGTGATGTTTTCCCATGAAGCTCTGTGAAAACGTAGCTAAAACGATAACATCCGTTCTTGATTCTGATTGGTCGGCAGGAGCTGAGGGTTATGTGGGAGTTCACAGGACTTCCCGAAATGCATGCTATGGAGGTCAAAGGTCGCCTGATCACTGCCATGAGCTCAGGAGCTCCAGGTGAGTCTGCTGAAGTGATTCCTGGTAGAGAACAGAGATGCGCCTGGATGTTGCTGCCTCACACAGCTGGTCTTTCTGTCTCCTGTGCATCATGTTGACATGCAGATGTCCAAGGCTGTCAGGACAGCAAACTGCGAGCAGAACGAATCTCGGAGCTGCAGGAGCGAAAACAAAGCCTGCAGAATCTTTTAAACGGTCGCCTCAGAGAACTGCGACAAATGTGTCTTCAGGAGGCGGTGCGTCAGTTTGTTACAAACTTCTTTTGGTTAAAAATAAAAAAAAACAGTTATTGAGCAAGCACATGACAGATCAGTGTTCAACACAACCTCCTTACCCTGATTCATAATATTAGGTTTATAATAATGGTTTATCATTTGATCTGTCGGCTCTAATTTTACTGGAAACGTGAACGTTTGGCTTCATTTGGCTTCGACATTGGGAATGAAGCGCATGTAAAATAACCGGCAGTTTCATGTTTCAAACAGAGGTGGCGGTAGAGAGGCTACATTTACAGATTGCAGCTTTACACAGTATTTTGCAAAACACTTCTCAGTCAGTTACGATAAAATCCTGTTCTAACAAAACAAAAACATGCTGATTTCAGCAGCTACGGCCAAACACTCACAGCTGTTCTGCGTGACTTGGTTTATTCTTTGTCTGTTTTAAATATAAATTCTCCACACATCAAATAAATGTTTCAGCTCTGAACTCTCTGGATGTACAAACACAAATCTATAAAACAGGTTTATTAGAGCAGAACCCATTAAAGCTGACAACAGTGTTCTGTCAAACAGGCTCAAGACAAGTGTTGTTTTTAGAAAGTAAATAGAGCTGAAATTCTGCACCATCTCTTCAGGAACTGACAGGAAAGCTGCCCCGTGACTTTCCTCTGGAGACAGGGGAGAGACCCCCCCTCGTTCAGTGCCGAGCTGGCCTGGCCCCCAACTTTACCTCAAAAGGAGAGGTGAGTCTGTAGTTGACTTCCTGTAGTTCAACTGGTAGAGCATTGTGTGAGCAACCAAACAGTTCATGAGTTTGATACCGAGGAAACACACATACTGATAAAACATAATTGAAGGTAACTGTAAGTACAGTGTTAAAAGCATCTGCTAAATGCATAGAACTGTTTCCAGAAGGCCAGTAAACTTTGTTAGTGGTACAATAATAACCACATCTGTTCCTCTCACAGGATGATTCCGGCCAGCGGAGAGCGGTGAAGACTCTGTTCAGTGGCGCCCTCCGCTGGAGCGTAGAGTCTGACAGAAATGCTTTTCACAGTAAGAGGACAGTTCACAGAGGATGCCATACAGGTGACATCACACATCTTATATCATTGAGGGTCAGATTTTAAAGCCACGTAATGTTGCAACTGCCCAAGTAAATTTATTGGCCAACTCATCAAATCCATTTGAACTTGTCGAGTTTGAATTGAAACCCTGTTAACCCGGCAAACATGCTTCAGACAGCAGTCACAGCAGAGATAATGATGTAAGCAGAGATCTAGCATGATTTCTAATGTGCTGTTTTTAATGTGAATGTTTTCAGAGGAAACCGTGAAGTCGGAAAGCAGTTCGATGTCAGACTCGACGTCTCATGACAACGGTGAGGCCGGTAAACCGTATCACACAGTGAAAGATTTAAAAGTGCATCTCGCTGCTTCCATTCTTTGTAGCTCTTCGGCTTGTTTATGAGAGACTGCAAGTGAGATATCACACAAACCCTGTCCACTGTGCTTTACAGAGAACTCCTCTCCCAGCATGGCAGCTGAGCACCGTTCGCTGTCTCACCCACGGCTGACCTCCTGCAGCCCTGACGGCAGACTCAAGCTGTCGCCTGTGGAGATCTGCTATAAAATGAGAACCTGTCACAACTCCACCTCAAGTTCTCTCAGGTGAGAGGAGGGGGGGGAATTTCACAAGCTCTGCAGCCATTATAGGCCACAGCTATTATCCAGCTAACAGGAAACATCCTTAGAACGTTGGCTGTCTTTAGAGAACATTGGAACGTTCTCTAAAAGTTCTGTAAAATCTTGGTTATCAAAAAACATTATTGCAATAACGTTAGTAGAATGTTTCTGTCCACATTATGTCATTGGCAAACATTCTGAAAACATTAGCATAAAGCGTTACTCCTAAATTGGAACATTAAAAAAATGAACAGAAGTAAAATTATGAAACATTTTTAATGAACCATTGAATTTGTATCGCTGAATACGTTTTTAACATTTGGTTACCTACCAGAAGTGTTAGGGAAACGTTACCACCTAAAATTGTAAGCTGGATATTCTCAAAATGACTAGAACTAAAACCTATGAATGTTCACTCAGCCCACGTCACTCACTGCCAAGAAGTGTGTCCACTACTGAGGGCAGAAGTGTTCCAGCCACACCCCTGCAGTCACCCCGCACAGCACCAGTTAGTGATCACATGAGGTAATGACACTCTCCTGAC
>JAZGTJ010018942.1:0-11163 GCA_036877575.1 Botia almorhae | reverse complement strand
CTTATAGGTAGATTAATACCAGTTATGCAAGTGTAATCGGTCTGAAAAGGCCGCTGTATAATTAGGGAGGTTATGGGTTCGGGTGACCCTTATCAGGCACAGTGATAAGGGCATTTGTGTGCGTTTTTGTCAAAGACAGAGCTGAGAGATGCACAATAAAATAGAACTTCTCTCTAGAAGTGCTAGACTTCTCTCTCAAAGTCAAGATAAACTCTGTCCGATCCATTCATAATTTGTACGCTCTGCTTAATATCAGGACTGATGGAGAAATGTCAGGAAGAAATCGTCCATCTCCTCTTGTCTGTTTGAATTATGTTCTAAGAAACATTGTGTGTGTGTGTTTGAGCCTCGCTTGCAGCTGAATATCTGAAGGAAGTGAAGGAAACATGTGGTGACCACCATAAACATGTTTGATGTGCTGTGTTCTCGGGGAAATATAATAGAGCACCACCAACAGTTGAGCTTTGGAACCACCTGATGAGAGACGTTCTGCAAACGGCCAAGCAACAAGCCAGTGAATTCCATCCCCCCCTCCACATCTCCTTAACCTTCTTCTTAAGTCAATACAGCATGTTTTTTTAACCTTCACATTAAAACTTCATTATTTTCTCATCCTTCTTTTGTCACAAAAGGTTATTTTCAAAGACTCACTTAGCAAGTGATGCCAGAGCGGGTGTTAGCATGCAGAACAGAGGAGTAATGAAGACTCAGCTGTGGTGTCACCTCTGTTTGGCAACCGTAGACATTACTAACTGCTTGGACAGTGAAGTTCCATGGAAAACTGTGAAACAGAGCTTGGCAATCACTCGCATATTCCAGGGGTACTCGTCCCGCTGGAGCAACGAAGGTGTAACCTCTGTTGAACCCGAACACAGCCACCCACCATTTGCCCACATCATTTAAAAAGTCCCCGCCCATCAGTGGAGGAACAGAGACCTCGTTGCTGAGTTTGGATTTTTTTAACTTTTGACTGAGAAAATGCCTCAGTGGTCAGAGGGGGAACTTTTCAACATCTCTGTTTTAGCCATTAATACGAACCCAAAAGCGCTTGTTTGCTTTCTTATTTGCCTTTTGTACTCGCATTGTTTATTCCACCGTGCCTTTTTTCTTTCTGTCAGTTCCAACTGACTCCAGTCCAAATATTTATAATTAGATTAAAATGGGAAACATGTGGCGAAGAGGGAAGTTACAGGGGGTCGTTGTCGAAACCTTCCCACTTCCATATGATTTCAATATAAAACCAGCCTCTGGCTCCATTCGCCTGGTGCAGACAGGAGAGTAGACAGTGGATGGGGCCCTCGCTCAGACCGGGTTTGTGAGGGCGACTCAGTTTGGCAGAGCACAGACTTGGGGTTTCTGTGGAGCCCCTGAACCGTACTGCCCCACTTCCTGTGCCATGAAACTGAGATCTGCTTCTTTGGAATGGAGGAAAACGACCGTAGCCCAAATGCCTCCATCAGTCTTGGCTTTTCCATTTGTTGATGTCTGAGTAGGAGCGTGCCATAGGAAATGAGGAAATAGGGTGTCATTGGAAACATACCCTAGCTCCTTACAAAGGGTCAGAGGTCGTTTGACGGATGGCCGTGGCTCACAGAGGTGCAGAGTGTTGGGAGAGGCAGACGAGAGCAATTGAACTAAATTACTCAGACCCAATCAAGTGTCCGACAGATATCCAGCGGTTGGTCGCCGGCAGCGTACGAGCAATAGGTTTTATCTGACCTCGTAATCTGAGCCTCTGTCTCTATCTCCTTGATGAGAAACTGATGGCTGCCGTTGTGGAGTTCACGGGTTGTAATCCACTCAGATGAGTAGCTGTAGTTCTGCAGTGGCCATATTTGAATCGGCCAATCAGAAAAGCGCTTAGACCACAACTAAATCTAAATGTTGCAATGATGTCATGGTGGATGAGTTCACCTATAAGTGCTGGTATAGAAGTGTGTGGAATCTCTCTGTCAAAGCTCTGGCTAAGTGTTCTCCACTGGATTCTGAGAGGAGCTCTGTTTAGCATCAGCCAGACAGGCGATGACTTCCCGCGCCACTTCGGTCTTATGAAATACAGCGACGTATGGATTTTCCTGAAGAGGATAAAGAGAATTGTGAACTGGCTCTGTGTTGGGAGGGAGGTACATTTCACTAGTCAGTTAATGTCAAAAGTTATCAGTCTGTCAAAAGAAACATTCAGTTTCCCATGAGTCCCATTCCAACTTTGTCCAGAAATAGCCCAGTATCCAAAAAGCCCACTTTGAATTTGATGTGCTTAATCGCATGGCAAAGCAAAATTTGATTCGAGATTCTTTCTTTCTGTCTTTCTTTCTCTCTCTCTCTCTCTCTCTCTCTCTCTCACTCTCTCAGGCACAGGGTTGCTTTTTGGGCAGTTTCATTTGCCCTGTTCTGCTTCACTACTTGACTGTCCTGAATTTTAAGGCCTCAGCAAACCACACGTCTTGGCCTGCTCTCCCAGGATGCATCACTCAAGAAAAATACATTTTAATGGCGCATCCATGTTTCTGGTTTCCCTCTTGGAGCTAGGCAACCCAAGGACGTGCTGGCCAGCTGGGTTCTGCTTGCCTGCTCTATGTCTGAGGGTAAACTAGGAAAATAGTCTAAAGATGTTAATGTAGCCACAGCATTTCTGGTGAATGCTGGGGAGAAAATCCCATTTTCTCCCCTTTTTTGGTTTTTACTCCACCATTACATCAGTTCTGCCCTCAAAGTCTTGAAATAAAATAGATTTTAGGCCTCTATTATTAATTGGTAGGTGGTGTAAAGACAGAACACAGCTGGAGATTTTTATTGTTCGCCTCTGACTCACCGGAAGATTGCGTATGAGCCGAACAAAACAAACAATCACACAATTCCTTTCCTTTCTCAAACCCGATGAACTCATGGTCAGAATTTCTGCACAAGTTGCTGAAGCAGTAAAGTTCGAGGCTCATTGTGGCGGAGACTATGTGGTCGGAACTTTTTGGCCCCCTGGTCCAGGGCGCCATTTCTGGATGTGTTAACGGGCGGACGCTGGAGCCCTAACCCGGGCGCTGCGCCCGCCGGTCTCCCTCTCCAGGTCATAAAGAAAAAGCGCTCGTTATGTGACTTAGTAATGAACCGTGACCATGAGCTGTGGAAAATCCTCACAACTCGAGCTCTTTCAGAGCGTCTGCTCACTGATAACGGAATTGTCTGAGAGCTTCCAACTCCAAAAAATGAATGATTATGCCAGGAAACTGCAGGTTTTAAAGCACTACCACACTTGCTATCTGTGCTCGTCTACTAAAACAATGCGTTTGAGTGGATCAAGTGCTGAAAGGTTAGAAGATATCTCAGTGGGGTTTATCTCTGTGCTGGTACTATGGTCCAGTATTGAGATCAGATGGTAATACGGTGATACTGTGATACACTATATTCCATTGTTCTGAAATTCATGTTCCATATTAATAACAGGGTACTTCTGGGTACTTTCCAATTTACCACAGCATACGTCCAGTAAATATACCATGTCCTAAAATTTATGGTATGTTCCTGCAAGGACCGTGGTCATTTTTTAAGTAGATGCACTGTTTAAATTTGTGCATATGCGTCAACAGTAAAACAGAGCTTCATCAGATCTTGTGTGTTTAAATTCCAGATTGTTCTCGTTTTCAGTGGTTGGACGTGGTGCTTCCTGATCTCCGCCCGCTGAACGTTAGCTACACGCGGCTAATAAACTCCCTGTGGCGTGACAGTAGATGCTAATGCTTTCCAGAGCTGTGGATGGGGGCCGGCAGCAGGTTCACTACCCTCTCCAGACACCACCCGTCTGATTTAAAGTTGAGCTGGCTCAGATTCGATACCCCGCGTAAGCTGTCCTACAACCACCTTAAGTCTCCCTGTTCATTTAGCAGTTAACCAGCCGTGTACAGAATGAGCGCTGGAGACGAGACAGGTGGAAATGGCAGTGTTGCTCTATCTCTGTCTTTTTTTCTTCCTCTTTTGTTTCGTCTTCCTCTTTGTGTCTTCCTAACCCATAGTCTGTTTCCGTTCACCCTGCTCTCCAATTAGGCTTAAAACCAAGGACCTTGAACTACAGCTGTTATCAGTGAATAAAAAGACAAACTTTACTGGTGAGCATGTGCTGAGCAGAAATGAGCTCAACTAATTTTCAGTGACTTTGAAGGTGAGGTCAACAAATATTAATAGCAAGCCAGCATAAGCATAAGGTCCCGCCCTCCCTTTAGAGTGAACTCCAAAGCCACGCCTCCCCCAAAAGTGTGTGGAGGTATGTAAATACATAGTTTGACATACACAGATGCAATGATAGGACAAACCTTTTAATACTCCTGCGTGTTCTATAGAAAAAACACGTTATATTATATATGTATATAGTATATATATATATTTAGTATATTTAGACCACTTAGTAATTGCTGTCAGCATACCATATAAAATCATTTTTCTGGAAAAAACATCACCTACCCTCTGCTTTTAGTTAAATTTTTTGTTTTAATTTTTCTTTTAGTTAGGACTTAGAGTTGGTCTCAGTAAAAATGAACCACCGGCTGTTGACACTTGCTCCAGACATGAATCTTTCTGTCTCTGAGGACAATGTGTGAGAGCAGAAGATTTCTGGGAATGCGTTGAGAGCATCTCCACCAGCTCTGCTTCCCTGACACTTACTGTTTCCTCTCTCCTCCGTCCTGAGGAACGCTTTGACCTCAGGCTTTGGCTCACCTTAGATCTCTCCATCCGGAGTTGTTCTCTTCTTCCTCTGTAGTGGAGCAGGGTTCGAGTACCGAAATGAAAGCGAGACAGGAACACCATCTTAGGTGTGATAATGTCTGAACATGTGGCATTGAGATGTCTCTGCTTTTTGAAGGCTGCTGATAGGCCCTAAACAGCAGAAGATAAATGGATACCATTAAGGAACTGGTATAGACTGGGGTCAAAGGTCTTCCTTGCGTCGCAGGGTTACAGTTGAATGCGACATGTTTATGGCACGGATTTAAACCCTTCGTTCATGGCTCCTGCAGTAATGCTGATGGCAGATCTGGTTTTAGTCATTAACTCGTCTGGTTTGCCCTCACAGTGGGGTGCATGTTCTGGAGTGCATGTTCTGGAGTGTTGCTACACTGGTGTGTTGTTTACCCCTTCTGTTGCTTTGCTCACAGCGCACCTGGTTAATAATGCCCCTCAACCTCAGATGGAAGAGGTCAGACCCCCGCAACACCCCTCACCCTGTCGGTCACGACCCCCCCTTGCCCCCCTCTTGAGTCAAAATCAACCACACGACAGTTTTACTTCCCTTTTCCAGAGCCTAATTTGGTCTTGGCAGGACTCTGAGTGTCTTTTGCTCATTACCGGCATGCATAAACACACTCAGTAAATGGAATTCAGTCCCTAGACGGCAGTCTTCATGGTCTGTTTCAATGGTGCTATGATGTGACACTGAAAGTTTCTCTCCGGCCTTTTCCAGAGTCAACAGTAACCTGCTCTGGCTCTCGGCTCTCCTTCCCCCCCACCCTGTGTCATTAAAGTGCTTATTCTATTATCCAGTGACTGACTGAGAGTTTTGGCCTGTGAGTCAACAGTCATAAACCCTCCGGCTGTATAAATCTAATGGCATTTTTATAAAAACCTGCGTAAATAGGTGACGAGACTCTTAAGTTCGTAAAAAGCTACAGCAGCAGAGCCCTGACGCGCATAAATCTTGAGGGCTATTGCACTTATGTGAGAGAGAAATGCATTAAAGACTGTAAGGCCCAAGCAAATAAGAAAGTTATGTGTTTGTGTTTCTGTCTGTCTGTCTGTATGTGCGTGTGGTGTGTGTCTATATCTGTTTGTGTGTTTGAATGTGTGTGTCTGTGTGTGTGTTTCAATGTATGCACGTGTATGGTGTGTGTCTGTCTGTGTGTGTGTTTCAATGTGTGATGTGTATGCGTGTATAATATGGGGTGTGTCTGTGTGGTGTGTTTTCCTGTGTATCGGTGTGTGTGCATGCGTTTTCAGAGAGATATTGTGAGTTGTGAAGAGAGGTAACAGTGAGTAAGAAAAGACAGACTGACTCACCTGCTGTTGATCCGCTCTCTGCTTTCTGATCTGCTCAGATTACATATGTTTCTGTACATGTGCTTTGGGGAGGTATGCGCGTGTGTCATCGTATGTTTTATTTGACAGTCCTTGTTATCTTTTGTACGGCGTGGGGGTGATTTGTCTCCTGCTTTGCAAAGGCAGACCCACCAGCTTTGACAACGTCCCGCAAGTTTGAAGCTTCGCAGTCCCTTCTTATCTTTACCCTCTAACAGTCACAGACGTGTAGCGTGGTGAGGCTGGAAGTGGATAGGCCAATAAAACTCTCAGGCACGGGAAGGGACTTGCACCGTGGCCCGGCTACTGTTGGAGGGGCTCACAGTCCTCTTCCAGTTCCGAGCGGGACTTTAAGGTTGCGTCAGGGGCTCCTTGTACCGCTGGGCCTCAGGGCCTCTCTCTGGGCCTCTTTGTGGAAGGAGCCAGTGGCTGGTCTCTGATGGACCGCCTAACTGACAGCATTGATCCAGACTCAGTGTGGGTATCGAATGGCACCCGATGAGCTGATTGGTGATAAATGAGAAGGAAAATGTGAGGGAGGTCAGTCATTGTTGAGGGTTCTGGCTTTTCTTTCGAGGGCGAGTTCTGGTGGTATGACAGGGCCAGATAGAAATAGGTATGCAACACCTTTCAGCGTCTGGTGAGGACAGGTCCTTTCAGAGGCGGCGTAATGAATGAGGGCAGATGGAAGCTTGCAGAGCTCCAGCTTTTAGGCGGGAAAACTCCCTCAGGCTGTTGGGATTTCTGACTGCGGAGGGTCCTAGCAGGATTATTTCGCAGTTTTGTCACATGGACATTTATTGAAATCTAAACTGAAATATTTTCACATCGTTCTGAATGTTCATTGGCTGTATTGTCCCAGTGAAAACGTTGTGACGGTGCTCATTTCGTTTATAAAGCTGTTCCAGCTTCACCGTGAGCTCTGACAGAGGAGCTGTTTGACCCACAGAGCTCCCATTTAGATTCCTGCACAAAAAGAGAGAGAGAGAATTAAAATAGATGAAAGGCCATTTTTCCAAACCGTCATGCAATGCATGATGGGTAAACAGAGACACATTCACAGACACATCAGTGTTATACTCGCAGTAAAAGGCTATCCGTTGCGTGTGTCCAAACCAAGAAATGGCGAATGGAGCTGTGAGCGGAAAATTCCCCCGTTGTAAATCTGTCACCTGGGCATGATGTTTGTGTTTGTTGTTGTTGCATTATTTATGATCTCAGTCTACCACAGGACTCTTCGAAAATGAGGTGGTGGCACGGCACAAACAAGCAGTTATGACGACACCCAGTTGACTGAAAACATCACCAACCATAGCAGGACTGATGTTGCTAGCGCTGGGCTAGCTGTGGCTATCTTCAAAGCCTGGTCACAACTGACTAGCACATTTTCTGACTGGATTATGCTACTTACAGGTGATGAAGCAGGACTCATCAGCAACTGTTGATCAGCAACGTGTCCCCGGAGAGGTGTTGACTTAGCAGTTCAAGCTAGAGCTTTGAGATAACTTTGAGAAAACTTTAGAGAATGTTAAGCCAATGTTCAGAGAATGTTCTCTGTTAGCTGGGTGGCGTGCTGCATGCCTTCGGTCAACCATGTACGTATCAAGTATGTAGGAAGTATGTGTGTGTTCACTATCACTAAATCTGGGCTTATTTTAACACGGCTGTTTTTTGAACCCCTATGCAAACAGGGCAATTCTGTCAGAGTGGTTCGGAGGGCTTCTATCAGACCAGTCAAACCAGAGGCCCCAAACATCCTCTGGCAACACAGCTTGGCTTTTCTTTTGTGTAACAGCTAATTCAGCAGATGAATCTTTGCATTATTTTTGCAATATTTTGCCTCAAGGCAAGTTTCAGCGATGTGTAAAGGTTAGCAGAGCTTCATGGACATATCCTCACAAACACAGCAGACCTAAACCCTGGACTAGCAGGAGCATGATGTAGGTCTGATGAGCAGCTCCTGCTCTGGTTCTATGCATAGACACAGTTTGCACCATCTAATTGGTTCCAGAACTTGGGGGTGGGGGGGTGGGGGGGGGTTGGTTAGCTGCCGTCCTCAGACATTCTTTTGTTCCCCGACTCTCTCATTCTATCTCCTGTTCTCTCGCTCTCGTTTCATGCCCTCCCTCATCGTAACCTTCTTCCATCTTGTTTCCTAACAGTTTTGTTTGATCAGTCAGGATCCACCCGGGAGAGCTTTCATGGCCTCCGGCCAGCAGAACCAGAATACCATTCAGCCCTACAAAAGACACAGATGGGCTTAATAAGAATTAATAAAGTGTGTGGACACACATGTTTATGCTTGTGTTTGTGAGAGCCGGAACATCGGGCGAAAGCGCTTCTCTTTTCTTACATCTCCCTCATCACTCACTTTTTCTTTCTAACCTCTCCTTCCCTCGCCTGCCCTTTGACTTGGCTATTGCTCTTCGGTTTCTGTATTTGCTTTGTGTTATTGCGTGATGAGGCGCGCATCCGGTACTCCCTAAACTCCACTCTCAGCCACATTTGAGAGAAGTTTTATGGGGGGGACATTTCAATCGATCTTCTGCTGTCTCACACTGAACTGTCGAACATTAGAAACATCCCTCATCTGTTCTGCTGTCAGAAGTCGTGCCATGACAACCCCAAGACCAGCTTACTGTAATTACAAAAAATTGTTATGGGGCACCCACTGTTTCCTCGTGCATCTGTTTTTTCTGTTAGAAGACTAATCCAAAAACGATCAGCAGATTTCTGTAGAATTGGGTCACTCCCCCACCGCCCCTTGCGCAGTTTGTTTATGAATTATTTTGTATTGGTTACGCTTTCAGCTGGAAGTGAATGCATTATTTTGATGGATTTGAAAAAGGTGCGCGGGTGTCTGCTGTGTGTATAGAGATGTTTTGTAGAGAGCAGGCATCTGTCGCCAGCTGTCCAGGTAACTGAGGTTGTTTGACTGTGTTTCTGGGAGGGGAATGTAATAAATCTCAAAGACAAATTGATATGATGTCACTGCTCTTTGTGTTGCATGTTTCAGCTGTGTTTCATCATTCACAACATTTTATTGCTGTTTTCCTCTGAAAATCTGTTTGAAAATAATCAGATGTGATTGTGCAGAATTGTAACTGCGCTCTGGCTTGCTAAACGTGTTTCTGCAGTGGTTTCAGCGTGCGCCCGCATACCCGTTTTGTGTGTTCCTGGCGCACATTCAGATGTCTGAATTGTGAATGGCCTGGAAAACTGAGATTGAAATTGCTTGTTATCTTTAACTCATTTCCTCATTCCTGTGTTTTGGACAGATTATCCCCCCTCTCATAGACCTCAATCAGAACCGTAGTAAGCTGAAGCTGTACATTGGCCACCTCACTGCCCTGTGCCACGAGAGAGACCCCCACATCCTGCAGGACCTGGCCCCGCCCACTGCCTATAACCACACCCAACAGGACACCTGGGAGGCGGAGCTTCAGAAGATGAGCGCAGAACAGGTGAGGGAGTGTGGGGTCACTGTGGGCATTTCTTTCTTCCTGCTACACTCCTGTTATAACAACAACTCTATTATTATTATTAATTAATATTTATTCATTATAATAATTACTATTATTTATTTTACATTTGTGCTTTAAATTTAGTTTCATTTTCAGTTTTGATTGTTAATTTTGATTTAGTTTGTTAGTATATTTTTATAATGTTTTAGGGTTGCTAACGTAATTTTTTGACCGATGTCTTTTTGTCATGGAAATATATTTGATGTTTTTCCCTTGTTTTTTTAGAAGAAAAAGAAAAAAAACATTGTTTTACATACCTATTGATTAGAGCAAACAATCAATTCGTCAAGTGACCCTCCATTGGCACTGTTGTTTATTTAGTAGATTCCCAATGTGGGAATTTTTAATAGGGCATCATGCCACCAGTCGGAAAAGACGGAATTTTTAAACGCCTTACCTTTTTAATGAACTCCCTTTTTATCCACAGCTCCACTTAGCACATAAAAGGTTTGACTGCGTGTCGTGTGTGCGGAGTACTGTAAGGTTTCTCGGCTGCTGTAAATTGTCACCCATTGATTATTGGAGCCATCTGCGCTGGCCCGCGCGAGTCCTAGCTGACGCGAGCACTCGCTGTCCATAAATCTCCCCCTGGCTTTGAGAATCACTCTCAGTCTGCGTTAGTTCTCTTTATAGAGTGGAATGTGTTCCTACAGAAAATAAATAGTGCAATATATTGTGTTTTATTAGCGTCATTTACCGTTACTTTAACAAAAGAAAACCAGAAAGCTACCCAGAGGCTCTCTTAAAAGCCCGGGGAGAGCCAGGAGCAGGGGAGGGGGGAGAGAAAGATGCCAGAAAAGAGGAGGTGAGGAGAAACCGCAGTGGCATGATGAAGAACATGAGTGTCGGCGTTTGGAGGGAGAAAGAGAGGAGCGTCTGAGGAGGCAGTGGCTGGATTTAGTCTCACGGTGATGAATGATCTCCTCTCTGTAATAAATGCATGCGTGGATCTATTCTCTCACTTTCACTTTAAACCCATTTCCATACAGTAAATTGTCTGCAAACGGACACTGGGTTTAGCCCTCAGTCGGTGCGTCCCGGTTCGGCATCAAGTCCTGATGCTTTTTGTAGCATCAGAGAAATAAATCGTCTGGACGTCCGCGTGTACATTATGTTGACTTTATATCACTCCCATTTCTCAGGGGGAGAGTCGAGTGATCTGCTGTGTGGGTGCCAGAGTCTCACACAATGCTCATGTGTGTTACTGTACAGGGAACTGTCTGCCTGGCAGGTTTTTGGCTCGCACTGACGTTATTGAAATGTGCTTTTTTTATGTGGGCCGCTTGATGACAAGACTTTGGCTCGTGAACAAATAGTGTCGAAGATTTTAAGTTTGCTGCGAGAAAACGTCGTTCCAAAAATTGGCGCTTTCCGGGTGCTTTTCCCCCGACGCTTGTTTAATCTGAAGTAGAGAGACATCTGTGTTCGAGAGATTCCACGATCTTTTCTGTCTAAGTGTAGCCACTGGTCAGTCCAGACTTCTGTGCTACATCAGCGCAGTCAGCCAGGTCTGTTTTGTAGCTCTAAAAATGATTTCCTGCCAGAGACACTCTCTGGAGCAGCACTGGTGTAGTTACTTAAA
>JAZGTJ010018939.1:0-11165 GCA_036877575.1 Botia almorhae | reverse complement strand
CAGATGCTTCTCTCTCAAATCACTCAGTGTGTGTCCCTCACACTCTCCATGAGCGCTGCCTTCTCTGATGCTCTCCACAGATGCTTCTCTCTCAAATCACTCAGTGTGTGTCCCTCACACTCTCCATGAGCGCTGCCTTCTCTGATGCTCTCCTCAGATGCTTCTCTCTCAAATCACTCAGTGTGTGTCACTCCAGACGTGAAGGTCTAAAGGTTGGGTTTACAGCTCTTTCCTTACACGAGCTCAACCAGGTCAACCAGAAATGAGGTAATGAGAGGAGAGGAGCCAAGAGGTCACCAACCATCCTCAGCCGGCCCACTCCACACACTTCCAATCCCAGTGAACAGCTGGTGTTTCCATGGAAACAAGTTAAGTGTGCTGGGATTGGTGTGTGACAGAAGAATAACTTAACGGTTCATTTAAATGTGATGGAAGGAATATAATCTGCAGCAGGCGAGACATAAGACACAAGACAGACAGAGGCCTGACTGGAGGTCCATCTATTGCCTTTGTGATGGAGCAGAAGAACAATGTTAGAAGCCCATGACAAATCTAAAGAGGACATTTGCCTCAATCTCAATAGAAGAACTTTTATTTTCCCTTCTAATGGAACTGGTCTCATCTGGTCAATACTGGCAGCCAGTTTAGAAACTGTTTTTGGGTAAAGATGGAGTGTGTGATGTGGTTATCAAACACATCTCAAAAAACAACTTTAACAGTAAGTTTAGTCTCTTAAGACAGATCTTTAACTTGGGCGTATAAAACATGCCAGGAAGGAATCAAGCATGACAAAAGTCATGCCTTCCATAGGATGGTTATTCCATGACAATGACATCAGACACACAAAAGAGTCATGTGATCTTGTAATTACCATTGACCTGTTCTCCATTTGAACCATGACCTCCTTCTGACACATTAAATCTGAGTCACCCGGGCCTAACGTACAGCACATGTATGCAGACTCTTAAGATTCACGTTTATCAACTGGAAAACATCAGCTGACGTATCTCTCTGACTCAAGACTTGAACCCTCACCCAGGTATAAAAACAACAAGCCTTCAAATCAGTCCATTCTGATCTCCGGTTTATAAACAGAACGTCATGTTCCTGTGAAGATTACATGAATGTGACAGAAAGTTTAAACTATCTCAGAACATACAGCACGGCAGCACAACATGATATAGCAAATATAATCTCTGCTTTCATTATATAACCAAACGGTTGGACAGGAACATTTTCACACTCTGAAACACCCAGGGGTTCGAGATGGCCATTGGTTGGAGAAATCGAGAAGGTGACTGTCTGACAGGAATTTAAGATCACTGCCAACGTACTGACACAGAGTTTAAAGAGCGACCTGAGCCAGCAGTGCACACCAGGAAATCATAAACCCTGCTGAAGAAACATGCCCGTCTCCTGTTGAGCAAGACATTTATTTCCCACTTACAAAATAATCACACCGACAGAAACAAGAACAGGGTCAAACCGTGTGTGGGACGGGTCACACCCTGATGTGTTAAAACAACTGAAGGTGTTCACCACAAGACAGCTTTAACTAAACCATGAAGACCACAAACTACCAAGAAACGGAAACTTATGCTGAAAAATAGAAGTGATCAAGCTAAAAGAACAAACAAATCCGATTTTAGGAGACAATTAAGTTTTTTTAATTCATTAGCAGTAATGAAGCCTCACAATTCACAAAGACATCATCCACACTTCGAATAAAAGGGACTTAATTATTTACATAAACCATAGTGTTGCCATCCAGCAACAAGAAGCAGAGAATTGAGCTTAAACATCCAGCCAGTCAAACACAACAGCTCACTGCCAAGCTGAAAACACAGAGACCACTTGTGCATGTCATGTGATCCAAACACATCACCCCCACTTCCTCAGTGTGACCACACACACGAGCTCTTTCATTCCACTCGATTCTCCTCCTGGAATCACGTGAGCTGTTGAGCTGTTCTCTGACATGAAGGCAACTCTGGGGGAAGTTCGTAAGCTAAAACAAAATTTTTCCTCATTACAAACAAAGTGAGAGATACAGTACAGGCAGAAGTGCTGGACTCCAGGGGGGAGTTCAGGGGGAGATCATGGGGAGTTTGTCAGAACAACACAAACCTTCACATGATGGTGAGAATCCATCAGTGTGTTGATGTGATGAGAGGCCTCTGACAGGAACACACACAATCTGAGAACCACATGTCGCTTCTCTGACCTAAAAATGGTCAAGGGGGAGTTTATGGTGTACACAAGAGAGATCACTTATGTGACAATTCAAGCCAACATGATATTAGTTAACCAAGTTTTCCTTGCATTCCTCAACTGTGGAATTCCACATCTGTGATAAACAGTGTCACGTGCTTGTTCAGATATCTGTGACTCTGATGAGAGGTCAGCCTGTTGCTTTCTGTCTTTACAAGGGCTGGAGAAAGTAACAGTTCCGATGGGAAACTAAATTAGCCCAGACAGCTTGCCTGCACCTGGCATGTGCACCTGTAACTCACCCACAAGCTCAGGGGATAAAAATAGTGCAGCACAAGATAACACAAGGCATCTGAACCGCCACAATAAAAAAACAATGACATCATGCCTTTATCTGAAGAAACACTTTTGCATTTAAACCACTTGATGGATAGAATGTGACACCTCCTCCAGTCAGCACAATGCTGTAATTTGATGATGAGATGACAGATGAAAACCATCACTATAGAATACACCGTTTGACTAATAAAGAGCTCAATTAACATGTAAACAGTCTGAGTGAGTAAGAGAACACACATTTACACTGTGTTTGTTTTTGTCTCCGTGCAGATGAACAGCTGACCTGAAACAGTCCACTCACAGGAACACAGGATGCAGGGTAATCAGCTCTCGTCTAAAAGTAACTCATTAGTTCCTTCACAATAACATGTGATTCAGATACAATAATGTCTATTCAGGTCTAATAATAACAACACAGAGTTATGAGTCTATATTCGAGCTGACTTTGGTTTAAAATAATACGCAGGGCTGGAATCATCTGAATACACTGTGGTGATTTACACTAAACTACAGAAATCTCATGTTGTATATTATATGTACCACAATAAGACCATTGTTGTTGACATGCATCACATCTGTTTTGGACCTGTACTAACGTATTCTTCAGGTACCATGTAAATCTCACAGTCCATTAACACGTCAATTACTCAGTGCCACGAGTACATGATACCATTTAATATCACCACTGTAATGTGACAACAGTACATTATATATTTTTGTAAAGGTACATCCAAAAAAACACATGAATGATATTTTAGGCAACACACGTTTTAAAAGTATACTCGTCATCACTGTGTACATTATATTAAATACTGACACTATATAACACTATATAACACTATATATACATCACACTATATACCTGTCAAAGGTAAAAACACAATTAATGTTAAGCAGTAATGCCATCATACACACGCGTGTGTGTTATGTACAGTGAGTGTACAGTACTGCAGACACCTGTGGATGATTTCTTTGATCACATATGACGTGTGTGTAAAGTACAGTGAGTGTACAGTACTGCAGACACCTGTGGATGATTTCTTTGATCACATATGACGTGTGTGTAATAGTGTGTGAGGTGTTGTCGGAGGGGTTCGGCTCACCTCTCCTTCATTAAACACTTGATTCGGGATGAAGCGCTTTGATCGATCTTTCTCAGGAACATTTTCAGTCTCTCCCGCTTGTTCTCCAGCATCTTCCCGTGACTCACAGCGACACACACACCGACACACAGCGACATAAAGCCCGTCACGAGGAGGAGACGAGCCGCTGTCTCTCCATTAACATCACACCAAATCAGACCCAGTCTTGCTGACCAATCAGAGAAGCTCATGTCAGCCACGCCGTCCAATCACAACCGCGGTGGTCGAATGCCAACTCCACCCACGCCTTTTTATGGGCATAACGCGTGTGTTCATGCAACGCGGTGATAGGAGGAGGAAGTAAGTGTGTATGGATGGGTGATGCTATACTGGGCGGCTGTATTACACACTGGTCTTGTGTTTCTCATGTTATCATGCGTGTAACCCTCAGATTTAAGATGAGCTCTATCCATCCATCCATCCATCCATCCATCACTCCATCTATCCATCCATCCATCCATCCATCCATCTATCTATCTATCTATCTATCTATCTATCTATCTATCTATCTATCTATCTATCTATCTATCCATCCATCCATCTATCTATCCATCTATCCATCTATCCATCCATCCATCCATCTATCTATGTCACCGCCTCAGGATTAATTTTCTGAAACAGAAAAGCTTCATTGTTATAAGAAGAAAACCCCACTGGAACTCTTTTCCAGGAATTAAACATTAAACTGATTATAGTTACAAAATGTAGGTTACAACATTACAAGAATGAATACACTTATAAAATACCCTGTTCTGAAGTTACATAATTCACCTAAAGTTACATCATTGAGCAATGAAATCACGCGCAGCGGAAAAGAACACAATCTCTCAGATCACATATCCTCTCATGTCTCAATGCTTCACTTTTTTTCACATGACTGTCACATGACATCTTATGACCTGCACACGCCCTTTATTGCATAAAACATGAGAGGGCGGGGCCTGTGTGTGATGTAGGAGGTACTGTACTCACTGCACCACAGATATCATCCACACACAGTTCCTGTGATTTGGACTTTAAATGATCACATTTAATGAGGCCAGTATATCAGCCTGATTTCTGTGGTGTGAACCCACATTTATTTGATGTGCTTTTGTGTACAGGATTCAAATGGCAAGATTCTTACTCTTACTTTACTAGCAAATATTGACTAAAATTATGAAGATTTATTTCATGCACTTGTCCTAAAGGAATTGGAAACTAGGACATTGTGATCAATATTAAAAGTGCATGAGTGTTTCAGCACATTTCTGTGTGATTTACATGCGAGTGTTTAACATGAGCTTGAGTAGATAACGCCAAAATTTGTATTTTTGAGTCCTGTCCTAAGAAAATCAAAATAACATTAACAATTAAAATACAATTAAAAATGAAAATGAAGCCATTTTACCCATATTTATTTTCAGAGCCAAACACACAAACACAAAGTACAACAGATTCTCAGAACAGAAGATCTACCAGATCTCTGGCCAGATGGTCTGCAGGTTCTTCACTCCATGTTCCTGCTGGTGTGATGTGTCTGTTGTCTGAAGAGGACTATTCAGGTCTCCAGTGTCACCCATAAGATCTCCAGCTCAGGTAGTTTTGGGTTTCCACTAAGCAGCGCCCAAAATCTCTCAGCTGTTCACCGTTGCTTGGCTACCCTCATCTTTAATTTAACACACCAGACTGAACTACACACCGCTGCGAACAGCTCAGTCTTCACTGTGCAGAAACAGCTCAAGAAGACGACGTGTGACCAAGAGCCCAAGCTGATCGGAGAAGCCATGAGTCCAAACGTACAGAACTCCAAAGGTTTGGCAGGAGATGAGGAGAACCAGGGAGTAGTTCCCTCAGCACCACCACTGCCCCAGGAAGCTCCACCATCTGGTCCTCCTCCATCTCCCAGGCCAAAGTTGGTGTTCCACACGCAGCTGGCCCACGGAAGCCCCACAGGCCGCATCCATGGCTTCACCAATGTGAGAGAACTTTACATCAAGATTGCTGAGGTCTTCAACATCTCAGCGTCTGAGGTACAGTGAGCGCTCTACTGATGGTTTCTGCTGGTGTGTTCAGTCAGGGTCATCATGTTGTTTTCTGAAGGAGGTTTCTTAAAAGGAACCATTACTGATCTAGAACATCATTGATCTGAACAACATTCCTCTGGATGTGCATCAGTGTGAGGTTCTCAAACAGACCAGAAATGATCGTTCTGTCCTCACGATGTTCATGTTGTTCTGCTGTGGAACTCAAACGGAGATGTTAGACATTAAGATAATAATCATATAGACATGATTAAGATGGTCAAAACAATAAATATTACAATGTTTTTTTCAATAAAAAGTCAGATTGTTGCGCTCTGTGCCAGTTAAAAAGCTGTATAAAATATGAATTGTCGAAATTCATAAAAGATCAGCTTGCATAACAGATCAGTGTGTGTTTACAACTTCAATGTAGCTGCTTCTGTTTGTGAAAAGTTTAAAATCAGGAACTCATATGAGTATAAAACCTTTATGCGTTCATATCAGCATGACACTTTCAAAACCGGGCAAATATTACATCAACTCACTTTTATAGGTTTGAAAGGATATTTCTGGTCAGTATGAGTCAGTTGTTTAGGTGGAATAGTTTAACACTAGTCCTTGAAATTCACCGATAAGGAATTGTCCTAAATTCAAAGAGAACACAAACACTTACAGTGTTTGAAAACATAGTAGTATAAACGTACTGTATAATTTACCACGAAAGTACTAAAATACCACCACAGCGCCCCCTTCTGGTCAAACACATGTATCGTGCTCAACACTACTGATCTGCGGCTGATCTCGTGTCAACACATGGAAAACATCGGTAAAGGTTTCGGTGTTTCGTTTCTCTGGACGTCATCACTTACACCGAGTTTTCAGCCTTAATGTCTGTCTTCCTCTTTTCTCCAGATCCTTTTCTGCACGCTGAATTCACACAAAGTGGACATGCAGAAACTTCTAGGAGGTCAGATCGGACTGGACGACTTCATCTTTGCTCACGTGAGAGGAGAAAGCAAGGAGGCGGAGGTGATAAAGACAGAAGATGCTCTTGGTCTGACCATCACAGATAACGGGGCGGGATATGTCTTCATCAAAGTATGTGTCATCAGAACCTGACAACAGCCTTATAATGTTAAACGTCATCTGATGCTTACAATAAACAAGCCGAGTGTTTTTATAATCTGCAGTCACATTTACTTCATAAACAAACAGAAACACAACAATAAATCTGAAACATTCACAAACGCATTGTGTTTTATGTTGCTATGATAAATGTTATGCTACCTGTTACGTTTTTGTGACGGTAACGTTATGTGTGACGTGATTGATGACGTTCAGTCTGTACTGCACGTGTCTTTCAGAGGATAAAGGAAGGCAGCACTATTGACCGGATAAAATCAGTGTGTGTTGGTGATCACATCGAGGCCATTAATGAGCAGAGCATTGTGGGATGTCGACACTATGAGCTTGCTAAGATTTTGAAGGAGCAGCCCAGAGGAGTTCCCTTCACACTGCGCCTGGTGGAGCCCAAGAAAGCGTTCGGTGAGCTTCTGCACTCACTGACTGCAGATCTCATCACATCTCATCCACAGCTGTAGAGTAAAGAAACACAGCGCCGACCTGTGGTCAAACAATAGAAAAACACATCGCCTCCAAAACACAGATTATAAATTAAGTTTAGGTCAGTGGTTCTCAAACTGCGGGCTGCGGTCCCCTGCGGGGCCACAAGAGGGCGCTAGGGGGCCGCATAGAAAATTCTAGCTTAGGAAATGATTTTAAAACCTTTGCCTGTATGCAATCAGGATTGTGCTTTATAAAATATTATGTATTTAAAAAGAGAAATATTTAAAAATAAAATATTTTTATTATACACATTTTTAATATTCAACCTCAGAGAAATAAGGCCACAAAGAGAGTTGATGTTGTTGTATAAAGTCATTTGTTTTTGTTATAATCCAAAATTCTTCAAGTAAAATCGTAAGTTTGACAATGTTTTCATCATGTGTTTTCTTTTGGGGGACACTCAAGGATTCATCTTAAACAAGAGACCTCGTGCTGAAAAAGTTTGAGAACCACTGGTCTGGGTGTCAGTATTGGTCTGGGTGTCAGTATTGGTCTGGATGTCAGTATTGGTCTGGGTGTCAGTATTGGGCAGTATTGGTCTGGAAGCTGCCTGCTTAACTACAAGCTACTTACAATTAAACCTGAAACAACAGCAAACCAAAACATAGAATCAAACTCAGATTATTATTGTTAAAAACAATAGAATCATACCGTACATGCCTGTGACCTCAGGGCAAAACACAGCAGTCTAGGAAACAGAACTTAACGTGACTTCCTGGCAGTCATAAGGACAGACGGAAGCCACCTCATTTATAAAGGAAACGTTCCCAGCTTACAAAGCAAAGTGTTGATTTCCGCCTGTTGTTTCTGTTTTAATGAAAATCTCTCCAGACGGGAAGCGTTTCAATATCATGTGAATCTCAAACACTTGATTATTGTTTAACACACTGTTTGTTTTACAGAGCACAAACTCAGCATTACATCCTGATAAGATTTTGTTTAGCGTTTAAGCACTCAATTTTCCGCTAAATTAATATTTTCAGATGAAATATCGTTTTTTTCATTCGTATAATAATAGTGCACAATAATTCTCAAATAAAGTTTCTCATATTTGAATAGAATTGTTTCATTAACAGCTACATAAACTACTATAGGTCCTTTATGGATTAGCTTGTAGCTGCTTAGCTCATGGGTCCTTCTGCTATAATTACAGACTGTGAGTGTTAAATACTGATCATTAGAGAGCTGTTTTCCTCCCACAGGTCTCTGTGCTAGAGAAACAACACTAATCTCTCGCTCTCTCGCTCTGTTGTGCGAGCATCCCGACACGTCTGGCAGCCCTAATCAAATTCAGAATAAATCTTAATATGCACAGACAGAAATGAGCGTACCAGCCTCTGCTTTCTGTGACAGCCAATTAACTGCGGTTAATAATTGAGAGGTCTTTGATGATCATTATAGCATTAGCTAACTGGATGTTTTAGAATGATGGATTAGCCTTTGTGAGGGAATTGTGGGTAATTACGCTCTCCAGTGCACACAGAATTTCCCCGCTGTGTTTGTACATAGAAGATCAAAGCCATATGGAGAAAATGGCTGCCGGAGAGATACCCAGATTTGTCTGCTGGCTAACTTGGTGATATTGCACCACAGTGTTGGGAAAACGATTCCCCTGCAACTGAACCTTCCCAGCGACACGTTCAGTATGTTTAACACTAAAGACACAGTGTGTCTGTTTCAGTAATGAGCTGCTGTGGAGTGTTTTATTAAAAAGCTAATGTTCCCTTAAGTAGCTTTAAGTGTAGTTGCTTTAGTTAGTTTGGTTGTTGTGTGGCTAACTATGTTTTGACATGATTAACCATTATTTAACTGTGCTGTATGATGACAGATTTAGAAAGATAAGTTGCTCTTTTTGCATTATGCAACACTACTTATAAAATACATTGTTGCTAACTACACTGAAGTGTCTTTTTAAAACATTCAACTCAACTGATTTGGTTTTAAATTTAGAAAATATTTTTCCTTTATCCGTTTCTGAAATGCTAAAATGAATTTAGCGTCACGCAGTCAAAAGCTCAGTGTTTGTGACCTTCATGAGGACGTGGTTTTCCCACAACTGTTTCAGTCATAAACAGGAAACTGAGGCCAAACTTTCCCTCACTGGAATTTACTTTCATCAGTTTCGTTTGGTGTTTTAATTACTTTCCTGTTTTTAAAGCATCAAACCAGATGACAGTTGGTGCAGAACTGACACGGTTTACTCATAATGTTAAGTGCTGTAAAATCTCTCTCCATTAGACATGATAGGCCAGAGAACAAAAGCGCCCAAGTCTGGTGAGGGCAAACTAGTGAGTGGGAAAGAGACTCTTCGGCTGAGGTCCAAAGGAGCAGCGACCGTCCAGCAAATGGTGATGAATGTCAACTGCAGTGCTTTCACTGAAAATACCGTTTTCAGTCTCCAGGTTAAAAACATTTGTCTTTCACCAGCCCAGTGAGTTTGAAGACAAGGCCATCAAGAAAGTAGATGATCTTCTGGAGAACTACATGGGAATTCGAGACCAGGAACTCGGTGAGACACGTCTTTTAAGATTTGAACTTTAGCGCG
This sequence comes from Botia almorhae, assembly GCA_036877575.1. Taxonomy (NCBI): domain Eukaryota; kingdom Metazoa; phylum Chordata; class Actinopteri; order Cypriniformes; family Botiidae; genus Botia; species Botia almorhae. The sequence continues at coordinate 1,299 of JAZGTJ010018939.1, read as the reverse complement.
CGGTCCGGTGAGAAACTGTTAAAAGGCGTCTTAAAGTCGACCAACTGAGGAGAAACAGGCCTACAATTCCCATGAGCTCATTGACTGATATTATATATATTATTATAAGTATTTTCTGCCCTCAGGGAACTAATAGTGTTTAGTATTGTCTTTCTTTAGAAAGTCAGGAATGTAGAAATAAAGTCAAATTAAAGAACAATATTCCAAGTAAATTATGGGGTCAGACTTGATCGTATTGGTGGATTTGTGTCCAGAGTGACAGCAGCAGAGAGACGTGCGCTGTTCATTCTGACACAGCATCTGTGTTCTGCAGCCACCACCATAGTGGAAGCCGGAAGGGACAAAAAGAACCCTGATGACTTCGCAGAGGCTCTTGACTCCGTTCTGGGAGATTTCGGTTTTCCTGATGTCTTCCTCTTTGATGTGTGGGGCGCGCTCGGAGATGTTAAGAATGGACGGATTTGAAGGTAACATAGAGCTTAAAGCAATGAAGGTTTATTTGCTCTTACATATTCAGCAGACGATCCAGAGGCTGTAATTACATCTTCACAAACAGAGATATCTGTCATGTTACAGTTCTTGACAACAGTTCATGCAGAAACACAAATACAGAGAACCAGAGAACAATTCAAAGTTCTACACTGCCGCAGGCATCAGATTCTGGACCTCAGTGTGTATCTCATACAAACACACACTCTTGTTTGTCTGTGTTTCAGTGTTCGTCAGACATCTGACAGTTCCGGTTGATTTGTGATGTCTGGCAGCTGTTTTCAAACACAATCCTCAATGGGAAGGAAAATGTCAAGGTACGACGGGCTGTCTGAAACGTGTCAATCAATAAAACATGTCAAACTGAATTACACACAACACATTTGACAGAGTATAACATGAAGATATTTTAAAATAGGGGTTATGACTGAAGATACATCATGTGATTCAAGTGTTACAAAATGAATAATCTTTTATGATTTATGATGGTTCTTGTGACGTACATAATTTGTGTAAATATGAATCAATCAGTCCAGACACATTTAAATCAGTGACGTGTACACTATGAATGTAATAATCATGCATATATACTTCAGCTTATAAATCTTTTAAGGGGAACAGTAACATTTGTGTATCATATTTCCTGTTTTACATTGTATGTACTCCTTTAAAAAGACCTTATGTGACGTTTGAATGTATGTAAAGAATAAAATTTAGCGTAGTGTACGTTTCGTATTTATATTTTTAATCCTAATTTAAATACATCAACCATATCATCAAATATAATCAAAATAATATTATGAACAACAC
>JAZGTJ010018938.1:0-11165 GCA_036877575.1 Botia almorhae | reverse complement strand
GTTATGAAATAGGTTTTTCTGGAGTTTTTGTTTTAGAGTTCTTTGAACCAGTGTAGGTACATAGAAGTTATTGTGGAGTCATCTGGAAACCCTGAGAAGCAGTGCTGGCTGCAACCCAATACTGCAGCCGACAACAACAATTGGTGCTGTGTTGGAGCTGTGAGATAGTGGGCAGGCAGGGCTGTGTTCATTCAATGGATGTGTGAGCAGAACGGCTTGCCCTGCATTATTTACATTCCTCGAGCACATGGACATTCTTCAGCATTATAGACTGACTGAGAGCACTGTTCGGTTGGAGAGAGAGAGAGAGAGAGAGAGGGGAAGCAGCGTTATGCAGCTAATGCACCAGTGCAAATCTGCATGTGTCCAGTCAATCATGAGTTGCAAAGTCCCAGCTGCCTTATGGAAAAATAAGTGTTTGTGCTTTCTGGTGTTTAATAATCAGAACAGACTGTCTCACGTAGCCTTTAATACAGGAGGAATGTATCATTTGATAAGAGCCTGTTTGTTTTGGCACAGCCGGGATGCAGTTGTGTCTGTTTTAATGTAATGTTTGCTGATTTTCTGTGTGTTTCAGGACACACTGCCAGATGTGAGCTGTAATTAGTATCAGAAATAATCTTTTTCTGTCTGTGTGCTTGTTTTTAATGCTTCAGGACCGTCGTGATCATTTGATTTTGTTTGTTATTATTCATTTGTCCTATGCTATATAAATATTGTAATCAATGTCATCATATATATCAGAGTAGCGTGGTATTACCGTCTGATACCATCAATAAAACACAGTATTGCTTCCGCATGCCGTAGAGTTCGCCTGCTGTTAGCTAACAGTGCTTTATCAGGGACAGCCAGGTCTTTAGGCTTTGTGCTATTGTTGCATTTTGTCCAAAACAATCCCACTGTTTTTCAGACTCTGAAGTGGATGTCTAAACTGGGCAGTCCCCACCCCACTCCCTGTACCCCCCCTCATCCTTTGCTCTCCTTTCCTTATTTGGGCAGAGAGCTCGGGAGAGCAGGGTGGGGAAAAGGGTAGAGTGAGGGGGGCTTGACATGAGAGAGGGAGAGAGAGAGAGAGAGAGAGTGCACACCACACTTCCTTAATAAGGACATGTCTGGAATTTAAGCCCAACTCTCCAATAGAGCAGCTTCTCTGCTCTTCCAGTACACACATTCATCTCTCACCGTCTCCCCTAGTGCCCACACACACACACACACAGAGTCTGCTTTTCTGTTTTAGAGCATATGGCTAATGTTAGTATATAACATGTACATATTAATCACTTTATTGATCACTCATTTGATATCTATATAATATATAGAGTGCAGAGTCACAGTTATCACTGCTCAATTCTGGGGTTAGGTTTCTTGTTAAGAAGAGTTGTTTATTGTTTTTCTGAGTGATCTGATTAAAAATATCCCATGTGTTTTCTCTTATTAAAGAGGGGCGAGACTTTACTCAGCACAGTTCCAGTGGGGGAGGTGCTCTTTTGAATTGAGGCAGGAAACAGACCACCTAGAACACACTAGTAACCACCTAGTGACACCCTAACAACTATCTGCAACATATGTTTTCCACAAAATGTTTGGAAAACATTCTAAACATGTTGTTTGGATGTTTTCTTTATGTTATGCTTTCTTTAGAGGGGAAGTTCTGTGACCTTTGTGCACACAAGTCTGTAATAAATAGTTTGTTTGTGTGTGTGCATGCGTGTGCGTGCGTGCGTGTGTGTGTGTGTTTGGAGCCCCCGGACAGGACAATCTTCACCATTTGAGATAAACGAATAGCTCCAAATGATGTGAGAAACCATCTTCTTTACCTCGGCTTAACCATTGTTCTAGACATTTTGAGGTTCTGTAGCACTGATGTGGAACATGCAGCGACTGTGACTGTTCTGATCGCACGAGAGTAACATTGTTGTTTGTTGCAGATGTATCACTAATGATTCGCCCCGCAGCGTTAGATTGTAGGTCTGAGTGTGTAATGTCAAAGTAATTAGACTGCTCACATATTCCAGCACTCTCTTCTCTGTTGTTTTGCTCGTTCTGTGTCTCTGAGCTGCCAAGCCAAGCTTATTCTTTCAGTGTGTGTGTAACCAGAGCGCTTGAATATCCCCAAAGGAAGGTCTCAATCGGAGTCCTCTGTATTTACCCAAGCTGCATTTTTGTCATCATCAGCAGAAAGTGAAATAAAAGATTGAAATATGTGGGCATACAAGTGACTCCTGGGACCTGGTGCTCATGAACAATACCACACGAATGAGAAGCAGAGTGAAAAACACTTAAGATCTTTTAACCATTTTCAGACATTTAAACGGACATGTTTGGCTGCCCATTCCCCACCACAAGCTTTTTGGCAGGCCAGCTCTGATGATTTAATCCTTTTAAATGGGATTTTATATAATGACAAACATTTATTTGTCATTTTGGGGCACGAGGAGAGGAAATCATAACGAGAGGCGTGCCAGTGCAGGGAAGAATTAAACCTGAGCTCGTAGGTGCTCAAAATTGTGTGTGTGACAACAAGGAAGCGGTTTTGAGTACAGTTACGTTGTTTTGATGAGGTGGACACTTTACAGTTACAGAGCTGAGAAGATTTTCTCCAGGTTTAATCTCAATGTCCATGATAAGTAACACTGATGATATCTCATCTCTCTCTCCTTCTTGTCTCTCTCTCAGTACTTCAGTATAGTGTGGGGGCTTGTGGCAGGGCCCGGTAGGAGCCGTCACCATTGCGTCCAACAAGTGGAGTGCAAACGGCAGCCCAGAGGAGGGGCTAGAGGACGGGGGAGATGAACTGGACAAAACCATGGATGGAGATGCAGAGGGCGTGTGGAGCCCGGACATCGAGCAGAGCTTTCAGGAGGCCCTGGCCATCTACCCACCCTGTGGCAGGCGCAAAATCATCCTCTCGGACGAGGGAAAGATGTATGGTGAGTAGGGCTGCACGGTATTGAGTAACTTACTAAATAATGTGATATGCGATATGCTGATGCTTTAAAGATGTAAAATCAATTTAAATTCTGTTAAAATGTATTTGAAATTTATGTAACCAACATTTTCTAGTTTTTTTATGGGGAAAAGAAAAGATCACTACAATTTATGAAAGTGAACGGCCATGTTTTACTGTTACAGTAACATTTGTGTGCTTAGTGAACTGCATCCACCTAAAACTTTGACTGTATGTAAACTGAAGTACTAAAATCATTCAATTATTGCAAACCATTGTGATATTCATGTTGCAGTATGCACATGGTGATATTTTGTTATATTGTGCAGTACTAATGTTGAGTTTGCCTATGAAGGGTTGGACCATGTTGTAATGTTTAAACAACAAATCAAAAACTGTTCTGTCGTCTCACATCACCAGCTCTCATTAAAAATGCATGATTGTTTGTCACTGTAAATCACAGACAGTGTAAACTTGTGTTCTAAGCAGTCATACTGGGCAGCCCAGTCCTCATACTGCAGCTTCTAGCCGACTGATTCTTTTATTTGCTTTGAGGGAAGCAGTTACTGGCTGTGAATTTTCCGCCTCCTAAACAGAATTTTAAAAGAACGTTAGGCTGAACGATTTATGAATTGAAGAGAAACTTTAATGCATTTGAAAAAACACACTTACTAAGATCAGCTGCTTCTCTGTTAGGTCATATCTGTGTGATGCCGGTTTAGGGAAGGGGGTGATTTTGTGTCTCTTGGTTGCAAGAAAAATGTGTGTAGATAGAATATGTGATGGAAGGGCAGAGGCATGGAAGGATGGAAACTCTAGAACAGATAAGAAAGAGGGAGATAATTAACAGATAGACACCTTCATCTGGAAGAAATGATAGCACATTTCATCTAGCACACAAGTAGTTACATCGAAGTGCTTGTGTGTCGTGTCTTCATTCCTGAACCTTCATGAAGTGTCTCTTATGCACAAGCTCCTCTCTTTTGTAATCTTATAATCCTTTATGCTCAAGGACAAGCAGCCATTTAAAAGCGCCTGTCTGCTTTCATTTTGGGATGTAGGTGTGCCGTTTTAATTAAAAGAAACTTCCTGTTCTTCAGCAGCTTTTCAAAGGAGAATGCAATTAAAAAGGAACTTTCAGCACTCCCGTGCACACAGCCTGACAAACACAGATACACGCAGCTTTTAGCCAGCAGTTGTGTTTTCAGAGTGCAGCTACAGGTATAAACAGGCCTGCACTTGTCTTAGAGTAGCAGTACGAATGGCGGGCCAAGCACCAGACAGGTTTCTCAAGAACATATCTTTCCATCTTGTTTCACTGTTTCTCTGCTTACAGCCCACCGTCCTCTATTTTTTTGTCCTACTCTCCAGTTCTTTGTAAAGCCTCAAACAGGTTTAATCGTCTCTGATCATTAGCAATTCATTTCCAGACCTGTAAAGATTATAGTTTATTTTCCTTTTCCCTCCCTCTCACCCAGTTAAAAGTGGCAAAACCAGCTCTGTTTGTCTTGCTCAATCAAGATTTGTTCCTCCATCTCTCTCTCTCTCTCTCTCTCTCTCTCTCGTAAGAGTGCTTTAATGACTCCAGGTGGAAAGAAGTGTCCTCAGTTTTGTAATCCACTCATCAGGTTGATCAACAGATCTGAAACTCCGCTCACCTTCATGCATATTTGGGTTTAGAAATAGTTCATTGCTGCATTGGGCTCATTACCACTCCAGTAACTGAAAAGCACAACTGAAGTCAGTACAACGACTCCTTGCTCTGGCAAAACACTCGCAGCTGTGTTCGCATACTTGCATAGAGATTGTTTATAGCCTAACACTGCTAAGATTATGAATTCACCCCAGATTTAGAAAACATACATGACTGCGTTAGACAATATATAAAATAAACTATAGAAATACATCAACTTACTGTTTTGTTTTCCCGTATATTTTGCAGTGTTTAATACAGTGGACCATAAACTTACACTTGTCTGGTTTTTCTGTCAGGCTGGACCAAATATATTCAATGAAAGAAGTTGCGTTTTGAAAGAGACTCGCTCGTTACAGTTGCTAGGTTGCAGAATGATCAGATTTGGTTGGTTGGTTTGTTCTTGCCTGTGAGACAGTGTGTGTCTGGTGTAGATGTGTGTTTGTATCTGCAGATAGACGTTGTAGTTTGGCTGCATTGGGAGGCTCCAGGTGTTTGGCTTTGGTCTCCTCTTCAAATGGACTGCTTTCCTTTTTCCTTTTAGAGAAACACACAAGACAAACACAAGTGCTGGTTCGAATTAACAAACCAAGCCTGGAGATGTAAAGCAGACAGAGAAACAGCACGGCACACACAGAGGAAGCGTCTGAACCCAATAACTGTTCCTGTCTTAACCGCCCTGCCAAACATCCAGCTTTACCTTTACAGAATGATGCGTTTTCTCATTTTGAGTTCATTACTCTCTAAATTAAAAGAATAACATTGTCTTCTTCTTCAAACAGTTTTCTGTTCTTGAGGCTAATCAGAGATTCATTTGTGTATACTTTCTGTACTTCATGCTGCTGACTTTGATAATCCTGATTCATGAGTGCAATTCGTTTCCATTAGTTTTTACTTCCGGTATCTGTTTACAGCGTGTCTCGCTGTAATCCATCATACGACCATGACCATGAATCCATCATAAGTTCATATTAAGGATCATGTTTCACTTTCAAGCAAATTACGGTTACAATCAAAAATGTGTGTACTTGCAGAATTATCTCAGAGCAGAAAATAGTCTGACTCATTCACAGAAAGCCAACAGAAATGCTGACCTAAGAGCAGTGTACGTCTGCCTTTTAGAGTCTCCGCCTCTACTAGCCATAAATCAGCTGCTGTCCCCTGACCTGAGTTTCACAGAACTCCAGGAGGGCCACCCAGTTATTCTAAACCCACTCAAGTGCTGCACAGGGCTCTGTCTTGAACCCCTGTGTGCTGCCTAAGTAGACAGCATTTTAAAGCATAAAGCACACTCCTGACACAAAATCAGCACAGTGGACAGCAGATTTATTCGTTGTTTAGCTTGTTTTAGCTTATTTTGATAGATAATGTTACTGAAAACTGTAGTTCAGATATTTATTGTCAAATGTTTTTGTTATCAGGTTTAAACAATATTTGAATTTTGCTGCTGTATGTGGGAGTTGCACGTATTTCAGGTCAGTCACTAGGTAGGAAGCAGAGAAGGCAGCTCACTAGATTTTGGAACAGAGCCCAAGTTTGAGCTTGAGTTAGTGTGAGGTTACATCATCCAGACCTTGTCCTTTCCTCCATGTTAAATCTAAACATACTTACTGACTCATTATTTAGTCAGAAGGACACTCCAGTGCTCTGTTACAGACATCAGGGCCAGTTGATAAGACAATACTGAAATTATGACATTGTTGATGGGACATTGTTGGCATTCTCTATGAATTTAGACCTGTGTGTGTGGCATTAATGTGGTGAACTGTATCTCTGTTGAGGAATTCCTTTGACCAGCTGATATCTGGAAACCACACAGCCACTGTTGTCCTTCATTCCTTTAATTTCTGTTTAGCTCTTCATTTCCGTCACTTAACAGTTGATATCTTCTATGGTGCAGATTTGGCGGTTTAATTTAAATGAAAACCGGTTTGTCTGTTGGTTTGACATTTAGATAAATTGCCTGTTGACTCTGCAATTTAACACGCTTCCAGTATCATGCAAGCAAATTAATATTTTTTTTAATAAACCAAACTGTAAAAGTACTGTAAACTGTACATGTAACTGTAAAACATGTTATTTACACTGAATGTTCATCTAGCTGTGGTCGGGAAAGCACATGTTGACCTCACAGAGCATCTGTTGTGCCTGCATCTGTAAACACCTTCTCCATTTCCATGCAGTCATCTGATGGTTCACTGGCTGGCCACTGAGGAAGTCCTCATGATGTCAGCCCTCAGAATACAGCAGTGACGTGAGGCCTGGAGGCACCTTCAGCAGGACAGCTAGAGTGTTAAAGTTTTTCCAGCTGAAGTATCGGTGAAACTTGAAGTTCTCTGGACTCGCACACCTCGCACCCATACGTGTCGCATGCCAAATGTCGAGTCAGCTTTAATTTATGAGATTGGGAGCAACTTCTGCAGTGAACCAGTCGAGGCCCTTTCCTCTTTCTGCCCTGGCTTTGCCTGGTGATTTACAGCCCTGCTGAATGGCAGAAATGCCTTCTGTTTGGTTTCATAGCTGTTGTGGGGTCAAAATATTTTCCACCTGTAAGTTATTTTCCACCTGTGTTTTAACTGATGAAGTGTGCAGAAATACCCTGAAGACTGAGCCACACTGCTCTGAAAACAGGACGAGGTGAACTAACCCTGGTGTTAGTTTTGTTTAACAGCACGTTTGTCATGGACAGCAGTCTCCACAGAGCATTAAAAGGCGTTTGAAGGACACACAAGTCTGTCAGATAACTTGAGTACGAGGTGGCCCACAAGCAGTGCTCTGAGCTTGATGTGGTTTGATGGTGGTTTTATTTATTCATTGAGCGCTGCAAAGAGCAGACACTGGCATTACAGTTCTGCTGGACGTTAACACTTAAAGAACCAGTTTAGCCAGTAACAGTTTATGTAGCAAGTGTTCTGCTCATGGGTCACAGTGGTGCTGGATTGCACTCACAAGCTGTATCTGCTACAGACTGCATGCATGCGTCCTGCAGTGAAGAACCATATTAACACATTCAGAGCACATGTCTCCTACTTGAACTTTCTTTATGTACACAGTCTAAGAGCAAAGGGTGAAAGGAAACTTGAAGAGGGAACAAGAGATGAGAGGTGGAGTATGAGCACGGGGGGGTCTGCAGTTATTCTTTACTGAAGACAGGATTGTCTGTGGCAGGTGTGGGTGTCCGTTGGGGAAGGCAGGGTGAGATTCAGCTGCTGGTTGTTGGCAGAAACAGCAAAGCTCTTTGTCTCTCTTTCGCTCTCTCTCTGTCACACACACCCATTTTTGCCCCTCTCTCCCTCTCGCAAAGCAAGCTTCAGGCTCTTAGTTTCATCAAATCAAGTTGTGTGGGGCAGATGTCACAGGCGCAGTGGAATGCCAGGAATGCGGAGGCTGAGAGAGAGAGAGAGAGGGTGTGTCAGGGGACGGGTGTGCAAGGCTTACAAAAACTCAACTTGTGCAGTGGTCTCAAAACAGCAACACACATTTATGATTGTTGATCCCTAGACTTCAGATGCTGTCCTTAGAAGACACAGAATAGCTCACAAACCAATACTCCATTGACCCTGCTTCACATCTAAAGAATTTTAGAAACTTGTTGTGATGTTACAAAACGCTTTCAAAGATTTTATTTAGTAATCACAAATGGCTGTTGTTGGTCCATCCTTGCCAATGTTGAGAAAAGTAACGCCTACATTCATGTGATGGTCTGATTTGATTACATCTGACTCAACAGACTTAACTTTATTAACGTTTTAATTGAAAATAAACAGTAAAGAGTTATTCTTCAGACCAATGGTGTCTGACTAGTTAAAGACAATGTCTGGATAGCTCTAATCTCTAGAGATAGTTAACTCTAATAGATAGACAGGTTGGATTTGATGTGTGTAAGAATTAGTTTGTGTGTGTAATAAACCACATACACACTGACCCTGATTTACCTCTCAAGTCTGATCCTCCTCCAGGGCCTCATATTTAAATGCTGATTTTAAACTGCTAAAATGTGTTCAGTCAGTTGATTTTCATTGTATTTACTGTCAAACAAACAGAAACGTGAAGTTGTTTGTTTCATTGCAAATTGACAAACCTCTAAATGAACCCTGTCCAGACAATGTGTTACTGTGACCTTCAGAAGAGAGCAAGAAAAGATTTCTTGTGTAACTTTTCCCTGCTGCTGCCACCTGATGGTACAGCAGAGTACTGCCTCCAGTTCAGAATGCTGTACATTCTGCAGCATTGTGTTCAAATGGGCCACTGGTAGCCATACAGTACATAACACACTTAAAACCATCCGCAGAGCAGGAGAAGGTCTCGCTGTGTGAATGCTTATTAAATGATATGTTCATCTGTGGAAGTAATTGTGTGGTAAGCCTGTGATACTTTTAAAAGTTAAATGATTTTTAAAGCTTAAAGGTACTTTTAAAGGTTTATTTCACATTTATTTATTGATTTGATGGTTTTATGACCAAAAGCACAACTACAGGAGCTGTGTGTTGTCTAATTATAATGTGTTATGTCTCAGGATTTAACACAAAAGGTGACTGCTCTATTAGTTTTCTATTTGTGGGTTTGAAGATTATCAGATCTGCAGGTGTTTTAGAGAGGTGTGTGTGTGGTGTGTGTGTGTGCGCGCGTGTGCGTGTGTGTGGTGTATGATCTTAACTTTTATTGTTCTCTTTGGCGCCACCGTTTGGTCACTTCAGTTCTAGAATGGTTCTTTACATTTTCTCCTCAGGTCGTAATGAGCTTATTGCCAGATACATCAAGCTGAGAACAGGCAAAACCCGCACAAGAAAACAGGTATTTACCTCAGCAGTTTTGTAACATGCGTGTTTTTGCTAGAATTAATATCAGTGTTGTAGGTTGATTTTAGTTTCAGTGTTTGTTTGCATTTCTAAATGGCTTTTTAACACGAGTGTCGCTTAAACACTGCAGGTGTGTGTGGTTTTGTGACTGCATGTGTGTGTGTGTTGTTAAACTGTGTTGAAATTCTTCAGGTGTCTAGTCACATACAGGTGTTAGCACGGAAGAAAGTGCGCGAGTATCAAGCAGGTATTAAGGTACGTTAAAAGCACAACAGCTCAACTCTTTCCTCTTTGGTTACGGCTTCTGTCTTTCTCTTCTTCCTTTTTTCTTTTCCTCCTCTTTTGCTTTACTCTTCTGCAGGTTTCTAGCCACTTGCAGGTTCTTGCCAGAAGAAAATCTCGCGAGATACAGTCAAAGCTGAAGGTATGCGCTTTCCTGCGGGTGGGGTGGGGCTTATTGCAGTTTGCCTTTGCACAAACCAGTGAGAGATCATGATAAGTTCCAGTTATCCATTGGCTGAATACAGAGTATTGAGCTGCTTACGTCAGAGTTCTTGAGAAACAAAGATGGAGGAGTGAGGGATCTTGATTTGTGTAGTGTTGATTAGTATCGCACTGCTGAATGTTGGTGCATGATTGCTGAGCTCTTCGCCTGTTGGCTTTCCTGAGGTGCACTGTTTTCTCAAACTTCCTTTCCTTGCAACCAAACTCCACATGTGTCTCGCCACTGTTGAGTTTCTACTGTGAATATCTGCTGAATGACAAAAAGTGCTAAAAATGAGCGGTCTGCTGATGAAGCTTTTCATTGGCTGAAGAGCCATCATTATCTGACATGCATCATTATCTGGAGTATTTTACTCGGACCTCATGAATTTTAGCTGTATTTTGTATTAATAGTAGTGAGCTATGCTTCAGGAGTTTTATTTCATGCCCTGTTGCATTACAGATGGTTGTGTTTGGCGCCCCCTGCCAGTGTATAGATAAACTACAGGATGTCATGGAGAACATGACGTTTATTAACAGGTTTATTTTTGGTTTGGGTTAAAGTGTATTCACTTTGTTTAAAGAGCCTCCAGGTGACTGTATGTGTTTTGTTTTAGCACAATTAATGTGTGTCAGTGTTTGCCAGACAGGCTGTTGCAACACAAATCCTTTTTTCTGCTTGAGTCCAGTAATATTCTTGTCCACACATTTAACATCAGTGTAACTTTAAACTGGTCTTTAAAATGTTGTACTAATGTTCTTTCTTTCCTTTGATTCAGGCCATGAACTTGGTAAGTGTGGATTTGAATAGTGCAAATGTTTGTTGATTTGTTTTATTTTTGCTTGGCTTTGCTTGGCTGTGCTGCACAGGATCATCTCTGGCATTAGAAGCTGCTCTTTCTCTGCGGTGTGTGTACATTGCTTATAATTTTTATGTCAATAATGTGACTGGCTGTTTGGCTCTCTGAGGTTTCCATGTTATTCCATGTCTTTTAGTTTTATAATGAAGTACAGGCTTATTCAGTTATGATCATAAGACACTTAACGGCAGTGTATCACTGAATCTGTTTCTAAATGAGCCATCAGTCTATTTATGATGCACATTATCTGCCTCTGGAAAACTGGAACAGCATCCCAAAGATCCACATACATCTCTGGCTGCTGTGAGCGTGTTTTTCATGCCACATCTGTTTATATTCAACAAGAAGGAACTCGGTCGAGATGTTTTCCTTAAGTGACAGTG